>JAVJHY011509527.1:0-260670 GCA_035593235.1 Phascolosoma agassizii | reverse complement strand
GGATCACCTTGTGATTCACCATCCATCCTTCGCGCCGTAGCAATATGTGCAGTCGGCGGTAGCCGAATCGTGGCCGTGAAGCAGTCAGTTCCTTCAAACGCATTCGAAGGGCTGTCCGGGAATCTTTGCGGCTTCGGTAGTAGTAGCTCGACCGAGAGCACTGAAGTAGCTCACATGCCCCACGGGTCGACAACGGATACTCCTCCCGAACCTCATCTATGATCTCTCGGCGCTTCACGACCGTTAGACTTTTTTTGATAGTACCTCTTGCAGAATTTGCTTGTCTAACGTCAGATCTGCCACCACGCCCTTCAGCCGACGATTCTCCTCCCGCAACTGCTTGAGCTGCTGAAGCTCACTCGCCTCAAGGCCGCCGTATTTCTTGCGCCAGCGATAAAACGTCTGCTCGCTGATTCCGTACTTGCGGACCAGGTCCTGAATTGGAACCCCGGCCTCCGCTTGCGTGACGGCAGGTATCGAAGATGTTGGCGATCACGGTCAGGTCGCGTATAGCGCGTGGGGTCATGATTATGGTGGCATAATCTTCGTGCCAAACCCAAGCACGAAGGGGATGGTTCTTCCCTCCCTTAGTTTTGTTTCCTGGCTACAACAAGGACAACGTTACCGAAAAAGAAAGTTGCCAAGGGCACCGTTGGAAAAACCCTGAAGCAGCAAAGGGAAGAACTAGGGTGGCACACAAGGAAATAAAGAAGCACTTATTTACTTATTCGGTTCTCTCGCGAAACTTCTCCTCGCGAGCACTGAAAGCAGATCCGTCAACCGAGGACACCTACTGATTAGCCTCTTCACCCGCCTCTCCTGCCTGCCTCGTACGGCTCTTGGTCGCGGGTCGTCGATTGCAAGCTCGTAACCCAAACTTCCCCACTACGCAGCTGGTAGAACTTGTAGAGATCGTTGCTCGAGTTTCAGCAAACTACCCGCTAACGTATCCTCTGTGCGTTGAGTTTCGAAACCACCGCGACCTGGAGGACTACTGTGAGTTGGATTCCGATCATTTCCGAAACCGCAGCTGACGAACGTCTGGCCCAGCTCTACGATCAAAGTCACGACCCAGTAAGCGGCCAGATGGATAACATTCTGGCGATCCACTCGCTTCACCCCGACGGGTTGGCCGCCCACCTGGGGCTCTATCGTGCGGTGATGGCGGGAACTGCCACCCTGCGCAAAGTTGAACGCGAGCTGATCGCCTTGGTGGTCAGTCAGGTCAACCAGTGCCACTACTGAATTACCCACCATCGCCGCGGTCTGCGGCGCCTGCTCAAAGATGACGATCTGCTGGTCCGGATAGAGAAAAACTGGCGTCAGGCGGGCTTAGGGGCGCGTCGCAATGCGATGCTCGAGTTCGTAGTCAAACTCACCAAAACACCCGCTGCCATGACGCACAACGACAGCGATTCGTTGCGCCAAGCCGGATTCACCGACACCGACATCCTGCATATCGTCGAGGTCAGCGCCTACTACGCCTACGTCAACCGCATTGCTGATGGTTTGGGAGTACAACTGGAAGAGTCTGGCCCCAGCTAGCCGGCGCCCATGCTGCGGCTTGCTCTTGCCAATCTGACGACTAGCCAGACACGTAGCCTTGTTGTGTCACGGAGGGGTGTTTCGCGTTGTGGTGGGATCGGGCCGGAGGTGGAAAAGGGAGTGAGGCAGATTGAGACCAACTGAGCCTGCAATGCGTGACCTACACCTCAATCTCCCAATCTGGGCGGGTATCGCAGCCACAATCGGAGTTGCCGTTGTCGGCGTCGGCGAATACCTACTCCACTACAACCCGGTCGGATACGCTGATAGCGTCAACTTTCAGTTTCTCCAGGAGGTCTCCCGGAAAAGATTGATTACCGGGCACTTTCTGGCAGTGCTAGCGGCGCCGGCATACCTACTTGGCTACTGGACCTTGACCCAAGGTTTCACCCGAGTCTCCCAACGAAGCAGAGTGCTCTTTACCGGGATTGCTTTCTACACCTTTGTGGTCGCAGCGATCTGGATCGGGTCGCGTGGATTTTTAGCGGTAGTCGTCCAAGCCAACGTTACCGGCGTGATCGCTGACTACAAATTGCTGCTGGAGTCTTTGATCTGGATCGTGCGGGTGGGCGTCATTGCGTACTCCGCGCTGCTGGTTGCCTTCGTCGCTAAATCTCAGATGATCTATCCCCGTTGATTTGCGTGGAGCAATCCGGCTGTGCTGTTGCTCGCGGTATTCTCAACCCTGGTGTGGCCTGTCCTGGGCAGCCACTTGGTACCCTCGGCGATGAACGTCGCACACATCCCCTTCTTCGCAGTTATGACATTTCTGTTGGCAAAATCCACTCGGGTCACAGCATCATGAAGCGCTTTCTTATTCTCCTCTGCGGAGTCGCGGTTGCGGTTGGGATCATCATCACCCTGGCGGGAGGGCTGATTACCGGGTTCTTCTTTCAGGACACCAAAGCACCGTTCAAGGCACCAAAGGCGGAAGTCACCGTTCCTCGTTTCCGCCAGGTCGATTTGCCGTTTGACCACACCCACAACAACGAGGAGTCGTTGCCTTTCGCAGCAGGCGCTTGGATCGATATCGACCAATCCGGAACTCCCGAACTTTTCCTAGGTGGTGACGCGGACAAGCAGACGGTCTGTTTAGTTATGTCGAGGGCAGCTTTCGGCCCCACCCTCTGAGCGCAACCCTGACCAAGGACGCGACCGACGCCAGCTACTCCGCCGTGTCGATCGATGCCGACCACGACGGGGATATCGACTTATTTGTCACCCGTGACAGCGGCTTGGTGTTGCATGAGAATCAAGGAAATTCCTTTACTGCCACTCAGATTGAAATCCCGCTCAACGACAAGACTCTGGCCTTGTCGCTAGCGCCGACTGACCTGAATCATGACGGCTGGGTGGACTTCTTTGTCGCTGGTTACATCCGTCCAGAGGACGTTGCTGGACTCACCATCTTCACCGACCCCAGCTATGGAGGCAGTAGCCTGCTGTTGCTGAACCAGGGAGACAATACTTTTGAAGACATCACGGCCGCCGCTGGACTGGAGTACATTCACAACACGTTTCAAACTATCTGGCTCGACCTCGACGAGGACCATGACCAAGATCTCGTGGTCGCCTACGACACCGGCCAAGTTCGCACCTGGCGCAATCGAGGAGACCTTACCTTCGAGAATATCCCCAATCCCTCAAGCGACGTTTTTGCTTACCCGATGGGAATTGCCGTCGGCGACTGGGACAACGACTTACAGGTTGATTTGTTCTTCACCAATACTGACAGTTCGATTCCCATCCCTGTCGCTCGTGGCGATCTGGAAGACGATCAGACGGTTGACGCTGGGCTGAAAAATTACGAATTCGCCTGGGGTGCGGTCTTGGAGGACTTCAACCTGGATGGGCTTCTCGATCTAGTGGTATCGGAAAACTTTGTCGACTTTCCGCCTCACAAAGTGTTTCCTCTACCGGGTCGCTTCATGCTGCAAAACCCCGAACACGTCTTTGCCCCGGCGGGCAAAGAGGCTGAGGTCGATAATCCGTATTTCGGCATCACACCGTTGGTCGCAGACGTAAACGGCGATGGTCTGCTGGATCTAATCCACGTGAACATTGATGGCCCCTCGCGTGCCTTCATCCAACAGCTAACCCCGGTCTCGGCGCCTACCTCCAGGTGCGTTTGCCGGACACGGTCGCTTCGTTGGGTTCCAAGGTGTCAGTGGTGACTGAAACCGGAGAACAAATCCGCTATCTGGTTGCAAGTGAGGGACTCTGCAGTGATCAGTCCTCGATTCTGTTTTTTGGTCTAGGCGCAGCCAGAGAAATTCTCTCGGTCACCGTGCACTATGCCGACGGATACACACTGGAACTGGGTCCGAGCGCGATCAATCTCACCCTTTCCATTCCGCCTAGAACATAAAATCACCGCCGTGACCGACTCCAGCCTTCTTGCCTTTGTCGTTTTGGTCACGCTTTTGATCATTACCCCTGGCGCCGACACCATGGTGTTGTTGCGCAACGCACTCCGTGGAGGGCGTCGGGCGGCGATTCTCTCGGTACTGGGTGGTCGCTGTGGTCTGTTAGTCCATGCCGTTCTATCGATGCTCGGGCTGTCTGCCGTTTTGGCTCAGTCAGCCAACGCATTTCAATTGGTGAAATGGACTGGCGCTGGGTACCTGGTTTGGCTCGGAATCCAATCGATCCGAGCTGCGATTCGGGGCCAGGCGAGCGCTCCGGCAAAGGACCTTCTACCAACGATCGTGCATCGCCCCTGGTTAGAAGGTTTGCTCACCAATGTACTCAACCCCAAGACTGCACTGTTCTATCTCGCGGTCTTGCCCCAGTTCGTCCGGCCGCAAGACGCGTTAATCAGCCGTTCAATGCTCTTGGTTGCGATTCATATTGGCCTGAGTCTGCTCTGGTATCTGGGGCTGGTGGTCGCGGTCGACTCCACGCAAACCTTGCTCACGCGAAACCGCAGGTTTTTGGACGCCACTAGCGGCTTGTTCATGATTGTTCTCAGCCTCAAATTGGCCTTCACTGAACGCTAGCCGCCAATCTTGGTTCTCCCCGCTCACAGGCTCTTGCGCTAGCCTCACGAGGTGGTCTCCTAGCTGGCCTGAGAACCGTCACCGAAGGTGATCCGTAGCTAGGCTGGAATTACACGAATATGAGCAGGAGCTTTGCCATGATTTCACCCACCCAAGTCCCGACCCGAAACCTCAGGACTCAGGCTTTGGTTTCCTGCATTCTTTTCTCTTGTCTTTTGGCGATCGGCCCTACTCCATCGCAAGGACAGTCCGAACCTCCTCCTCCACCGAGCGGCGAAGAGTTTCAGTTGGGCGACCTTTCCTACCTGGTAACCCAACCCTTAGATCGAAACGGTGAAGACGCAATGCCAGTCATCTTGTTTCTCCACGGTGGAGATCGATCCAATACCCGGCATCACCCCCTGCGCCATGCCACTTGGGCCGGAATCGAAGAGTTTCCCTTTCTGGTGGTTGCTCCCCACTGTTCCGGCTCTTGTAGCTGGAGCCGAGTTGATATCGATGGACTACTGGCTGAAGTCGCAGAAAATTTCCCGATCGACAAACAACGTATCTACCTGACCGGCTACAGCATGGGGGGATACGGTTCTTGGCACGTAGTCGCCAATTTTCCTCAATGGTTTGCCGCAGCGGCACCGATTGCTGGCGGCGGCGACCCGACGACGATTTGTGCCGCCAAAGACCTCCCGATTCGGGCTTACCACGGCGACCAAGACCCCGTCATCGCCCACAGTCAGTCGGTGCGCATGATCGAAGCGTTGCAAGGCTGCGGTGGCGACGCTGAATTGGTGACCTATGAGGGCGGCGATCACGGTGCCTGGCTGCGCACCTTCAAGGATCCCGAGTTCTATCGCTGGTTGCTTTCCCATCGACGTACATCGACGCCTTGGCTCCTTACCTCTCCGAATTACTAGCCATCGCTAAACTTCCCGACTGCACATCCGTACTATCAAGCACGGGCGCCCGCAGGCCGGCGGGGCTGCCCTTCACTCATACTGATTGGGAGCTGAATCCATGTTGAACAAGAGACTTCTTACCGCCTTTGTCGCCCTGGTCTGCACTGCGTATCCCGCCACCGCAGACACATCCTGGGTCGCCACGAGCGATGAAAACGCCACCGTTCTGTTGCAAGTATTGGCCAAGCTTAGTCCCGAAGGAGCCGGAAGATTCGGCGTCGACGGGCTCGACGAAGAGGTCTTTCAACTGCCACTCGATTTCGCCGACCAAACCATTAGCGCCATGCAGGGGGCGGTCAGTCAGTTGAATCAAAAGCTAGCCGAAGAAGAGCGGCCTGCAGTACGTCAGGACCTAGAAATCATGATTCAGTCGGCGCAGGACAGCATCGAAGGAACACGGATTTCCGAGCAGTATGAGTTGCCCTACTTCAATGTCCCACAGACAGTGTTCCGCGGTATTCAGGGGCTTCTCGATGATCGCGTCGAGGCCGAGCGCCGCCCAGCCGCCTTGACCCGACTGCGTCGCTACACCGGACTGGAAGAGGGATACATACCCATTACCGGTCAGGCGATTGCCTACATCCGCGCGCGCTTCGACGAGCCCGATCTCAAGGGTCCGTTTCGCGATGAACTGGAAAAGCATTTGGCCAACAGCGATCGATTTGTTGACGGTATTGAGCAGCTGTTTCAGAAGTATCAATTGACCGGCTATGAAGAGGCTCATCAAGCCCTAGCCACCCAGTTCGCCGAATGGAATGACTTCGTCTCAGGCGAGTTGATGGAGCACGCCAGCGACGACTTCAAGCTGCCACGCGAGGTCTACGCCAACAGCCTCAAAGGGGTGGGCGTGGACATGGACGTTGACCAACTGCAAAGTCGCGCCAAAGCCTCGTTTCGAGAAATCCAAAGTGAAATGCAAGCGATTGCGGAGCGCGTGGCGATGGAGCGCGACTTCGAATCCACCGACTATCGCGATGTCATTCGCAGCCTTAAGAAAGATCAGGTTATTGGTGAAGAGATCCTGCCCCACTATCAACAACGGATGAAGGATCTAGAAGCATTGATCGCTGCCCAAAAAGTGGTCACCCTACCGGACCGGGATGCGGTCATTCGCCTCGCCAGCGAGGCCGAGAGCGCTGCAATTCCAGCCCCACACATGTCGCCGCCGCGGTTGATCGGCAACACCGGGGAGACCGGTGAGTTCGTGCTTCCTTTGAAGGTACCCGGCGAAGCGGGTGAAGAGGATCTGGGATTTGATGACTTCACGTTCGACGCCGCCTCATGGACCTTGACGGTACACGAGGGACGCCCTGGGCATGAGATGCAGTTCGCCTCGATCATCGAAAATGGTGTCTCGGTCGCCCGCGCGCTGTTCGCCTTCAATAGCGTCAACGTCGAAGGTTGGGCGCTCTATGCTGAGTCTGAAATGAAGCCCTACATGCCTTTGGAAGGACAACTCATCTCTCTCCAGCATCGTTTACTGCGCGCCGCTCGCGCCCATCTCGACCCCGGACTGCAGCTCGGCACCATTACCCGCGAAGAGGCTTTCCGGGTTCTCGAAAAAGACGTCGTGCTGTCCCACGCAATGGCGCTGCAAGAGGTCGAGCGCTACACCTTCTGGGCTCCCGGCCAAGCGACTTCCTATTTCTGTGGCTACCAACGCCTACTGGAGTTACGTGCCGACACCGAACGCAAGCTGGGCGAATCCTTCGACCGCCAAGCCTTCCACGACTTTGTACTGGCACAAGGGCTTCTGCCGCCCAACCTGATTCGCAAAGCGGTGATGGAAGAGTTTGTAGCGCCCAGGCTGCGAAACGTTGAGGTCGAGTCGACCCGCGGATAGCTCGAGAGCCCGGCGTATTTCCTTATGCGGACTGGCGGCCCTTATGGCCGTGGGGAACGTGTAAGCCGACCAAGCGCGTGACGGTTATGGTCAGGAAAAACCGACCCGCCAACACTTCTGTCCACGCTAGCATTTGGCCAAAGGGGACACACTCCCTTCTAGGGCACCTGGACACTCAAGACAGCGCTCATTCGACAAGATGTTTCGTCAACTGCCTGCACAAAAATGTGGTCTTGGCCACGAACTCTCGGCACCCTTGTTGTTAGCCGCACCGACGAAGAGAGACCACCTTCAACCAGTACCGGTGCATGGCGGCTTCCTAACTTCTTCGGCGAAGAAAGCCCGGTAGGAATGCTCGGACATGCTGCGATCGTCGAAGTTCCGGTTTGATCTGAGAAAAAGACAGTGACCTTGCCGCCCGGCGTCCCGCCGCCGACCTCGAAACCCAGTTTGTTACTCGAAGAATCCGAACTGTCAACAAGGACCAAGCCTGAACATTCGTCCGGGCTGGAGTCGCCATCGATATCCGAGCTTAGGAATGTTTCGATATCCAAGACATCTGATTGAGAATTATTGTTGCAGTCTGGGTACAGTCGGAGATAGTACACATTCTGTTCGCCGCCGAAGGTTGCGGCGTATGCTATGTTGCTCCCGTAAAGGTCAGACTCCATGTCGTAGTAGTCGCCAATCTTACTTTGGTTCGGCCAACCGAGGTGGCTGTCCCATTGCGGCGAAACCGGCAGGTTATCGACCCAAGATTCGCCGCCATCCGTGGAGTAAGAATAAAAAAGCTCCGAGAGCCGAGGATTGCCACCACTGTTACGTGTGTCGTTCCAAACTGCGTCGATACGACCATTTGGTGCAACCGACATCGTCCCAAACCACTGCCACGCTCCGTTGTCCTCCGGATCGTCGTTAATTCGAATACTTGGGGACCACGTGACGCCGCCATCTTCCGATCGAGAAAAACGAACGTCTCTCGGATCGGAACTCGGATCATCAACTGCAGCTAATGCGTAGAGAAATCCCCGGCGCGGCCCAACAGATCGGTCTACTTGCAGCACCAAATCCCCATAGAAACCCCCTGGATTGGGACGCGTTCCCGGCCGCGAACTAGAGCCTGGAACACCTAACAACGGTACCTCGGAATCGTCAAATGTGGGGCGCAACCCAGGGTTTTTTGCATCACTAGAGCGATAAACGATGCTAGCGCGTCGAAATTCGGAACTTATGCAGTAGGTATCTTCTTCAGGGCCTGCTACAAGCGGGTTCTTAGCCGTTGTGCCGCCCGTGAATACTTCCCCGTTGTTGCCGATTACAATTTGTCGATTGAATGGATAGTTCCAAAAATGATCTAGAACGGGAACCGGTTGCTCTGGATCGTACAGTTCAACTCTTGGTTCAAAAGTCAGTTCCTCGCCCACGGCGCGAGAAAAAACTCTCTGCGAACAACAGACATCCTCATTCCGATGAGGCCAATACAAACAGCACTCTCCCGGAAAGCACTTCATAATTACATCATTCCCGTTTGAGCAGGTGGATGTTCCCGGCACTACTGACCCCAGGGGGAAGACTGAGCAGTCGCGATCGATCTCCTCTGTACCCAAGAGGTATCGATTTCCATGCCCAATTCCACCAGTCCGATCAATAGCAAACCAATGCTTGTCTCCACCATCTGCCTCGAAAGGACCGTCCCAGCTGATACCACCGTTTGTTGACCTGAACACGTCAGAGTAGAGCCCAAGGGTACCGGTCTCATCAAAAGGACGCTGAGAGATTCCAGCATAGAAAAACTCCCCCTCTGCGTTGGCCCGCAACACAGGATCTGAATAGAAAATACCGGGCACAACGGGGCCTGGGAAAGTCCACGAAGCACCTGCGTCGAAACTGTACGCGACACCTGATTGGCGAAAATTAGATGTTATCGAGTCGAACTGGCGCCAAGCCATGACTATGTTTTCGCTGTTCAACGGATTGACGGCGATCGAAGGTTCGTTGGCAGCATCATTCAGGATGTTCATACCGCCAACATCGACATTCACTTGAACGCTGGTAAAACCGTTTCGTTCAATATTCATGGAGCCACCGTCCAACGTAACCTTTGAAACGTCGGTGTCGGCCGGTGGATCATCGAGTCTCTCGCGGTACGAGGGGATTTCTTGATTTCGCGCTTCTCCTGAAGACAATTGGTCATCAGAAAAAATCGGAGTGAACCCTATGATCATCATGCTTACGACCACACTCAACAAATAATTTGCAGTCATTTATTCCACCTCCATAAGTTGCCGGCGTAGCAAGTCGAAGAATCACCAGTACAGGCTCCACTTTCTGACGCTGAATCGCCGCGCTAAAACAATGTATAACGCCTACACTTAATATACAATGACCTCAGCCAATGTATGACACCTGTACAATTTAAAAAGTAGCTATTTTTCGATGAGTTTCTAGGGAGTTTATTACGTGTGGTCTTGCCGAATCGTGACTGTGCAGTAGCTCACTCGTTCAAACGCTTCTGAGAGGTTGTTCAGCGCTCCTACGGTACAAATCTCTAGTAACTCGAATCGCAACGCTGAAGTAACATAGGTACTCCAGGACTAGGCACAGATAATCCTACTGCACCTCATTTATAACTTATTGGGGTTGCGCGTACACTGGACTTATTTTTTGCAGCATCTCATACAGAATCTGCTTGCCCAACGTTAGATCGGCCACCAAGTCAGTGGTAATGGAAGCGTTCGTAGCAGTCCAGGCGGACCGTCGAGGCCGAGTCGACTCGCGGATAGCTCGAAAGACTCCCCGCACGACTCCGTTATGCGGTAGGCCTACTTTTGTGGCCGTGGGCAACCTGCAGGCCGACCATACGGGCCACCGTGATCGCGAGAAAGAGCTGTCCCACCACGGCTTCGGTCCATGCCAAGGTACGAGCCAACGGCGAAATCGGAACGATGTCGCCGTAACCCAGAGTGGTCAAAGTGACAAAGCTGAAGTACAGGAAATCGGTCTCGGCAGTTCCCAGCTCAACGCCAGCCTGACTCACGTCGTAGGCGCCAGGCGCCAGTCCCCACAACACGATATGGAAGGTGCTCCAAATCATCCCCAGTAGGAGGTAGATACAAATCACGCCGGAGATACGGTCGACTGAGATACGGCCCCCAGAGAACACCTGCTTGGCAACCAGCACAATGACGTACCCCAACAACAGCAGAGTGAGCGAACCGGCAACAATGATGGTGCCATTGTTCGGTGCGCTGTAGGCCGCAACTTGGGCGGCGATCGCTGGTGCCGCGAACAGTCCCACTACCAACGCGGTCTTCCGACTCCCGCTCACCACCCAGCTAATCAGAACCATCCCGGCCGCGAACACCAATCGATAAAACTGATCGAGCCCCAGTTCAACCAGGATCGGGTGCCCGATCAAGAGAACTGCCAGGACCAATAATAGGAAGCGGAATCGACCTGAAGAAGGTTTCACTTAGGTGACTCTAACTGCAAGTGAGAGGTAAGGCGCAGGGCGCGTTGGAAGTTCAAGCTGGCGAGCGTTCACTCAGCTTGCCATTCCCCGCCGAGCGCCAAGTGCAACGTAACCCGCTGGTCGAGTAGCAGACGCTCAACCGAAACTAAGTTGGTGTCAGAGGCGAAGACGCGTTGCCGGACGGCGAGAACATCCAGCAAGTCCGATTCTCCCTCACGGTAGCGTAAGTCGGCGATTCGGTAGGCCTCTTTCGCCTCGCGCGACGCGATTTCGAGTTGTTCCCGGCGCTGTTTTAGCACTGCTCCGAGATCGAGGGCGCTTTCCACTTCTCCGAATGCCTTGAGCGCCGCGTCACCGTATATCGCTAACGCTTGCTCCTGATCGGCGGTTGCCACCTCGACCTGCGCGCGCCGCGTGCCACCGTCAAACAATGGGGCCAAAAGGCTCGCGCCGGCCCGCCAAGCTACGTTGGTGGGATTCAAGATATCTGACAGAGCGCTCGAGGCCCCGCCGACTGATCCGGTCAATTGCACGCTGGGAAGCTTCGCCGCTTTCGCCTGATCGACGGCGTTGAACGCCGTAGCGACCCGGCGTTCTGCGGCGACAAGATCCGGACGCCGCTCCAGAACCTGCGAAGGCAAACCGGCAGGGGGTTCCGGTGGTGTTTCCGGGAGTCCCTCCCGTAGCTCCAGCTCAGCGGCTGGATAACGACCAAGCAATAACTCAAGAGCCCGCAGGGCATCGCGACGCGACCCCTGCACGGCCACTAAGCGATCCCGCGCCGTCGCCAAGTCCGATCGGGTCAACGAGACGTCTTGGGCGCCCACCATGCCGTTCTCAAAGCGCAGATCGACGATGCGCATGGTTTCTTCAAGCGCTGCGGCGGTATCCTGCCCCACCTGCTCCTGTCGGCTGGCCTCAATGGCCATGAAGTACGCGCGGGCAGCTCCAGCCGCCAAGGAGTGCTGAGCGGAACGATAGTCGGCCTCGGCTGCCTCAGCGCTGGCCACCGCCCCTTGGCGGCCGGCACGAATACGACCCCAAAGGTCGAGTTCCCAACTGATATCGACTCCTACGTTCAACTGATCAACTTGGGTACCGCTTGAAGCAACACCGGAGCGCGTGCCGCCAGCCGACACCCCAACACTGGGCTTGAGCGCCGCTCCGGCTTGGCGGGCAAGAGCCCATGAACGATCGACATTTGCGGCTGCCGCCTGCAAATTCCGGTTGTGCTCTTGCGCCTCTTTAACTAACTGAATCAGGGTCGGATCGCCGAAGGACTCAACCCAGCCAACCTCGACCTCCCCGGCCACATCCTGCGCCGTCCAGCGTTCCGGTAGTTCGGAAACCTGCGCGGCTGCCGCCACGGCGGCCTCCTCTGGTGGACGGTTAACCGAGCAACCAACCAGCAAGAGCGCGCTCGCCGCGCAGACCTTCAAGCTATCCCGTTGACGCATCGGACGGCTCCTCGCGAATCTTGAAAAAGAGAGCATAAAGAACAGGGACAACGATCAAGGTCAACAGGGTCGCGAATGTCAGCCCGAAGACAAGAACCACCGCCATCGACTTGAAAAAAGCGTCGAAAAACAAGGGGATGACTCCAAGCACTGTGGTCAGCGTCCCCAACATCACGGGCCGAACGCGCGTGGCGGCCGCACCGACGACGGCCTCAAACGGAGCAGTACTGTTTCTCGTCTCCGTATCCATCTTCTCCACCAGAACAATCCCGTTCTTGATCAACAGCCCCGAAAGAGACAAAAGCCCCAGAATCGCCATGAATTCCATCGGCGTTTCGGTAACAAGCAATCCAACGACAACGCCGACCAAGGCCAACGGCACCACCAGCCAGATCACCAACGGCTGACGCAACGCTCCAAACAAGATAACCACGGTCAACACCATGGCAAGAAACCCCAGTGGGATCGTCGAAGCCAAGTCTTCGTTCGACTCTTTGGAATCGCCGTACTCGCCTTCCCACTCCAAGGAATACCCTTCCGGCAACTCGATCGATTCGATCTGAGGTTGTAGCCGTTCAAACAAATCCGCAGTCAACTCGTCAGGAGTCGGATCACACTGTGCCTTGATCGTCGGTACGCGGTTCAGACGGCGAAGTCGGGCGTCTCGCCAGACAGTTCGAAAACCATCGCTAACCTGACCGATCGGCACCACCACACCGGTGGTCGAACTCAAAACCTGAATATTCGAGATCTCGGACACTCCTGCTCGTTCGTTGGCGGGAGCACGCGAGATGATCGGAATCAGTTCGTCGCCTTCAACGTAGACGCCCACCGAGCGACCATTGAAATTGGTCTCGATCGCGCGCGCGAAGTCTTCGCGAGATACGCCGGCTCGCCGCCCGCGGCTCTCCGAATAGATCGCCTCGACCGTGCTGACTCTCTGGCGCCAATCATCCTGAATCGAAAGAGCGTGGCCATCAGCGACCATCATCGCCTTTGCTTGATCGGCCAAAAGCCGCAGTACCGCTGGGTTAGGCCCCTTAAATGCAGCCTCAATCTTGGAGCCGCCGCCCGGACCCAAGACGAACCTCCAAATCTTCGCCTGCGCGTTGGGAAAGCGTTCACCAACGTAACCACGAATCTGTGGCATCAGGCGGTCGAAAGAGCGGTAGTCGTCGAGTCGGGCAAGAATCTGTCCGTAGGACGAATTGGCCGATTCGGGAGCGTAGACCAGCATGAAACGTTGCGCTCCGCCGCCGATCAGAGTCTGCACTCCGACCACCCCATCAAGACCGCCGACGAACTCCTCTAACTCAGTCAAGTCCTGAGTCGTCCGCTCGATATCAACTCCTTGCGGTAGCCAAAAGTCAACGACCAGCTGGGGCGTTGCGGAGGCCGGAAAGAACCCGGACTTGACGAAGCCAAATCCCCACACCGCCGCCATGAATAGCGCAACTGCGGCCCCTACCACCGGCCAGCGCAGCCGCAGCATGCGGCGCAGGAAGGCCTTGTAGGCGCCGATGAAAGCGCCTTCTTTCTTCGCGCTCCTACCCCCGTCTTTCCCCTGTGGAAAGAGTAGATAGCAAAAGAGCGGGGTCAGCGTCAGCGCGAACACCCAGCTACAGAGAAGCGAAATCAGGATTACCCAAAAGAGATGCCCAGTGTACTCAGCCGTACTCCCAGGCGCGAACCCGATTGGAGCAAAGGCAATGATCCCAACCAAAGTTCCGCCCAAGAGCGGCCACTTGCTCTGAGTGACGATTTCTTTCGCTATCTCAAGCTTACGGCGGCCATTCTGCGTGCCGACCAGAATTCCGTCGGTGACCACGATGGCGTTGTCGACCATCATCCCCAGCGCGATGATCAACGCCCCCAACGAGATGCGATGCATCGGAATGTCGACCAACTGCATGGTCAACAAAGTTGCAGCGATGATGAGCAGCAAGACAGCCCCGATGACCAGTCCAGAACGCAGCCCCATAAAGATCAGCAGAGTGATGAAGACGATGACGATCGCTGCGATCACGTTGCTGACGAAATTATCGACCGATGCCTCGACGACTTTGCCTTGGTGATAGAACTCATCGAACGCCATACCAAGCGGCCGAAGAGGTTCGGTCTCCGTGATCTTGGCGTCCACAGCTTCGCCGATCGCGACGATGTTGGAACCGGCGACTCCGGAGATACCCATGCTGATCGCAGGCTTACCGTTGTAGCGCACCAACTTACGCGGCGGCGATTGATAGTCGCGATACACCGTCGCAACATCTTTGAGATAAACCAGGCCACCCGATCCCGTCGTCGAGACCAATAGATTCTCAATCTCGCCAACCGAATCGACGGCGCCCGAAGGTTGGATGACCAGTCTTTGGTCGCCAACTCTGACACTACCCGCCGAAACGGTGACGTTCTGCTCTTGCAGCACACTGTAAATCGAGTTCACCGACAAACCCAGTGACCTCATACTCTCGCGCGAAATCTCGATGTAAATTGCTTCCGGCTGAACGCCCGACAAAGCCACTTTTGCCACACCTGGGACCTGCAGCAAGTCACGCTGCAGATTCTTTGCATACCTATTCAACTCCGCGAACGAATAGCCGTCGCCGGTAAGCAGATAGAGGATTCCGAATACGTCTCCGAAGTCGTCATTGACGATCGGTGTCGCCACGCCAGGAGGTAAACGAGATTCGATGTCTTTGACCTTGTTGCGTAGCTTGCTCCAGATCAGGCCAAGATCGGACTTCGAGCGCGAAAACTCGTACTTAATCTCCACCGTAATCTCGGAAACCCCGGCTGACGAAACCGAGGTGACCTCTTTGACTTCCGGAAGCTGTTGAATTGCCGTTTCGAGCTGTTCGGTGACTTCATTGGCCACCTGTTCCGGGCTCGCCCCTGGGTACTGGGTGTAGACCACGGCTTGGCGAATCACAAACTCCGGGTCCTCGAACCGCGGCATCGTCTGATACGACGACCAGCCGCCAAACAGGACTACCAAGATGACGATGACGCTTAGGACTCGATTTTGAATCGAAAACTCGGCCAAGTTCATTGCGCGTCGCCTACAGAGTCACCTGGGACGGACAGCTTCACTATTCCGTCCACGCCCGAACCTTCATGCCTTCGGCCAAATATGCGGCACCGGCACCAGCAATGGTCTCACCAGCACGCAGACCCTCAGTGACAATGGCCGAATCGCCCACTCCCGGCGTCAACGTAATCTGGCGTTTGGACGCCGTCATTTGGTCAGCGTCAATGACCCAAACGTAGTTCTGGTCAGCTTCGCTCAAGACGGCGTCCAGCGGAACGGCGATCCCGATGCCGACTGTCTCATCTTCTTGAATCGCTGACGATTCGATGACGACCGTTGCATTCATCCCCGGCAAAATGCGCAAATCATCCGGCGCCATAAAACTGAACCGCACCTCGTAGGTTTGCGATTCCTGCACTGCTTCGAGAGCGGCCTCTTTAAACTGCGCGGGAATGCGAACTGCGGGGGCCGCGTCCAAGACCACAAACGCAGCAAAATCTCTCCGCGCCTTGCTATTGGCAATCACGCTGGACGGTAAGTTGACCATCGCTTCAAGGGCTCCGCGCTCTCCAATTACCGTCGCAATTGGCTCTTGGGGGCCCACATTTTGGTACCGATCGACGTGTATCTTGGCTACTACGCCAGCAAATGGAGCGCGCAGTTCCGTATCGGCAAGCGCCTTTCGCGCAGTATCCAATTGAGCCTTGGCAGTATCGCGTCGCGACTTTCGCTGCTCGACGGCGCTGGTCGCGATCGCATTCCCCTCTTGCAGCCGCAGCGCCCGTTGATATTCCGTTTCCGCGTTGTCGTACTCAGCCCGCACCGAGGAGAGCTGGTTGCTTCGGTCGCGCTGATCCAAACGCGCCAATAGCGCACCCTCGCTCACATCCTGAGCTTCCCTAACGGGCAGCTCCTGCAGCAGGCCACCGACAGGAAAGGTCAGGACCGAACTGTCAGCGGCTTCCACCGAGGCCGGATAGCGTAGTGACTGGTTGCCGTCTGCCGTCTCAACGGTCAGCAACTTGATCGGTCGGACCGCCTCTTCCTGAACTTCTGCAGGGCCATCGCCCCCACAGGCGACAAGCGCTGTCACAGCAACAGTTAGCAGAGAGCCCTTAGCAACACGGCACATCGGTTTGTTCTCCCGTTTTGTCATCAACCCGGCAAGAAGCTACCACAAGGGGCAGCACCCCAACTTCGTCGCGCTGGAGAATTAAGTAGCCGAAGAGTGCTGCTGCGAGTCACAACCGACATGCTACGCTGCGGTGGCCCCTCACGCTCAGTCATTCGAGCATGCGCTGAGTAACAGTTAGTTTTCGTCAAGGACTCATCATGCGCAAAATACTCCTTGGTCTAGCCACCGTCGGACTGTTCGTCAGCTCGGGCGCCTCAAGCCAAGAACTGGAAGAACTAGGGCGATCGTTTGTTCGAGAAATGCGCCAACTGGAGTCAGCTCGGGAAGACTACGTCGACATTAGGCGCCGAGAGCAAGAAGCCGTGGTCGAGCTGGGGATGGTCAAGAATCTGCTTGACGAAAAACTAGCGGACCCCAGCTTTGCTCCAGCCGACCTGCAAGAGCTATCCGAGCGCATTGAATCGGTTCGTTGGCGAACCTATGAACTCGCAATTGAGAGTGCTACCGAGCTGCAAAACATGCATTAACAAATGCTACGTGCCGAAGCCTTGGTCCAGAAGATGGAGCAACGTGGGTTCGATCTGATCCCCTCAGGAGGCGGCCTGAGCGGCACTTGGAAGGTTCTGGTCCCAGAGTACAAGATAACGGGGGTCATGACGCTGCACCAAGACGGTACTCTGATGAGCGGAGGTTACAAAATGAGCACCGGAGCGCAGGGATCTTTGCGAGGCACCTACGCCGGTGGAGAGCTTCGGCTTGAGATGATCAACAGCGAGCGAGGACTTGTGGGGGCGTCACAGGGAACGCTGGACGCGGAATCTAGAGAGATCGCAGGCAAGTGGCAACCCCTGGAGTTTGGTACCGGTGGACCAAGTTTGGTCACCTGGTCGGCGCTTAGGATCTCCATTGAAGATCTCTTCGCAGATTAGCCACAAACGAAACAATTTGGCCACCCCGGAGGTTCAAGATGAAGCTAGTCCTCAGATGTCTATTCGGCGCCGTCATAGCACTTAGCCTGAGCGCCTGTGCTTCTACGCATTTCGTCTCTACCTGGAAAGCTCCATCAGCGGTCCTTGGTGAGCTTGACGGAGAGAAGGTGGCTGCCTTCTTGATCAGCGAGGACGAAAGCTCGCGTCAACCTCCTCTTCAGTTATGAGAATTCTCGCGTTCCCTGGTCTAACTCTCGGGGAATGGGTCAGTTTGAATTTATTGAGGACTAGGTCAATTTACGAGGTTGGAGGATGAACTTACTTTCTGCGCTACGCTCGGTCATTCAATACAAACTAATAGCGCCCTTTACCGCCGCCAGCCGAGTCCAAAGCCAGTAACTTCGATGTCGCGCTTGAGTGGACGTAAGTACGCGGTTTCAAAATTCTCAGTCAGCGGATCGACTTTCTTCTGTATCGCCTTAAGGTCATCCTGCAACGCAAGCTCAAGTTCCTCGACATCGTTCTCGAGCTTCTCGAGTGACTCTTCCGCCATGGCAACATCCTTCGACTCCTTGCGCGACCGCCCAGCATGACGGACCGCTGAATGGGTTCTAGACACTGTCGTCGCAGAAAGCCTTTTGCGACCCAACACTGCACCGAGCACCGCAGTGCCAAACGAGAATACTGCGGAGAGTTTCTCGTTCCGTGCCTGATTTTCTTGCTTCTCTAGCTCTTCGGTGGCGCTTTGAATGCGCTTTTCCAGCGCCTCTTGTTTCTTGGCGTATTTTTCTCGCAGCTCCTCGGTACGGCGATCCCGCTCGGCCCGAGCGACTTCTCCTAGACGAATGCGGAAATCCCGTTCGTCCTCACCCGGAGAAGACTGCTGATCCAATTCCGCGCTGCGAAACACTGCTACCCGGCGTGAGCGATACAGATGATCGACAAAGTGGCGCTTCCACGACGAGTAAGACCGCGGAGAAGCAGCGTCAGCCGCCAAACTGGCGAAGGCCGCAGGCGCATCCGGTTCCCCGCGAAGGTCATCAAGCTGCGCGTCGAGTAGTTCAGATTCGGTCCAGTCGACATCCGCTTGGGAGCCTTCCCAAGGCAACCAAAAAACCACCTCTTCATGATGCTCAAGGGTCTTGGCCCGATTGGTGTAAAACAGGCGCGCACCCCCGACCAGGCCTGGCAGATAGGCTCCGGTGCTTAGTCCCTTACCGGGAACATAGAACTGATCAATCGCAGGATCGACCATCGGTGGCGTACTGAGCACTGATGATCCTGCCTTGCTGCCATCCCCGCCAGAGTCGCTGCGTGGGTCAACGGCAGCCGATTCGTCGATGTCTGCGACATCCGAGCGAAAAGGATCCATCAAACGACTGATCTCACCGCGAGCCAACGGACCGCGCAGATACGACATCGCCCACCGGGTGTGGAACAACACCGGCGCCGGTTCGTGCACGTTGTGCAGCAAAAACACTCTCTTGCCCAGCTGGGAAAGAATCTGATCCAACTCTTTGCGGCCCAACGAGCCGGCCAACGACTCCAGCCCCTCAAGCACCCGATCCTTGTCTCTCTCGGTCTGCAGGCGACCGAGGAACCAAGTTCCAGCGTTGGACAAGCCTTTGTAGTCCAGGTCGACTGGATTCTGGGTCGACAGCACCACCCCAAGACCGTGAGCGCGGGCCTGCTTAAGCAACGTCAACATGGGCTTTTTCGACGGCGGTTCACCGATCGGCGGCATATAGCCAAACACTTCATCCATGTACAACAGGGCCCGTAGGTTCGAGGTTCCTGGCTGGCTGCGCACCCATCCAACCACCTGGTTGAGCAATAGAGAGACAAAAAACATTCGCTCTTTTTCGGAGAGATGGGCGATGCTGAAGATCGCGATCTGCGGTTTGCCGCTAGGGTCGTAGAGCATCTTGCCAATGTCGAGCGGGGCTCCGCTAAGCCACAGATCGAATCCCGGCGAAGCCAACAGCGCGTTCATTTTCATTGCCAGCTTAAAACGCTCTTTTGCTGGGTAAAACGACTCCAGCTCCAACACCCCCACTCGAGTCACTGGCGGTTCCTGAATCAAACGGATCAAGCCCCCAAGATCGACGTCTACGCCGGCCTTCCACTGGTGGTCGATCAAGGTCGACAGTAGGAGATGTTCTTTGCTCTGCACTGGATCGGCCTCTATGCCCAATAGGGAGAGCAAGCTGGTTACCGTGGTCTCAATGCGATCGCCGTACAGGTCGCGATCTGAGGACACTCCCGCTGCCGGTGCTTCCAGTGAGGCCAAGATCGAAACGGGAAGCCCGGCTTCACTACCCGGGGTATATATCCGGCAATCGCAAGCTTGGCGCAAGCGCTCGATGCGCTCTCCGTCTTGATCCCAATCAGACAACCCCTTTTTCCAGAACCCAGCTTGATCGCTAGCGTAATCGGCAACCGATTTTTCTTTACGCCGCGCGTCGTCAGCCTGCACCCAGGGCTCAAATTCCGCACCGCTGAGGTTGGGAAAGGTGAGCATCAAGTTGCCCATATCTCCCTTGGGATCGATGACGATCGCCGGGATACCGTCGATCGCCGCCTCCTCCAAGAGCGATACACACAGCCCGGTCTTTCCGCTGCCGGTCATGCCGACGCAGACCGCGTGGGTGGTCAAGTCCGCCGCGTCGTAGAGCAGCGGCGCCGCTTCAATGGCCTTTTTCTCAAGATCATAGGGACGCCCTAGATAAAAGGCCCCTAACTTTTCGTACGCTTTCATGGACTCCTCCCGATCAAAGACGGCCAGAGTTGTTGAACCCGACCGGACCGCTAGATGCTACCCCACCTGATTAGTGCGCCGACGCTGTTGCACCAGCGACCGGAATGAGCACTAGGCCCAAGATCCAGGATCGAGATGGTACGGCAGTGGGGTCAAGTTCTCGCAACGCTGCTGGCCAACCACCAGCATGTCTTCGAGACGAATCCCCCACCCTGCCTCGGGGTCGTAGAGGCCCGGCTCGATGGTAATGACATCCCCTTGCTTGAGCCGCCCTTTGCCTCCCGATCGGAGATTTGGAAGTTCATGCAGCTGATAGCCCAGACCGTGTCCCAGGGAATGCACCATGCCCCGCCGGGTACCCCGATCGATGCGCTGGGTCAGATAGCCAGCGTCCTCAATCGGATCCAGCGCTTTATCAACAACGTTGCTGATCGAAGCGTCAATCGTTGCCTCTTCGGTCGACTCTTGTAGTGCCTGCAGAACCATGGAGTGTGCCCGTATGACCGGCTCAGGGATCGGTGGCAAGCAAAAAGTACGACTGCAGTCGGCGTATTGAGTACCGCGAGGGAACAGGTCCACCACCATGGTTTGTCCTGGAAGGATTCGATCGTGGTTGTTTCCCGTGGTGTGCGGCACTGCTGAGGCTCCGCCAACTGCGACGATATTACCGTGCGGCTGATCGACACCGTGATCGGCGAAATGATGGGCGATGGTGCGCCGAAGATCGCCCACCGTCAGTTCCGTGCTGCCTGACCCCACCGATGTCAGTTGCTGCGCTAGCTTGCGAAAAGCTCCTGAGACAATGGCGCCCATGCGACGCGCTTCTTCGACTTCTTCTGCAGTCTTCGCCCGTCGCCAAGAGCGCAACGTCTGGGTCGCGCTAGCTGCTTGCCATCCGCGGGCGGCCAACACCCGCACTAGATCCAAGATGCCACCGGCATCGAGTGCCCCGCCCAGCCCAATCGTGCCAGGGGATATCTGCAGTTTACGCAGCAGTCGCACCGCCGCTCGGCCCACCAGCTCACCTTGAGAGCGAGTCTCCCTGCGCAGCGAGTTGAGATCGAGTTCTTGTGGACCCCAACTCGAAACCCCGGTGGCGGCCGCCTCTTCGCGCTCCATGTCGGTGAAGTAGACCAGATGGGGTTTCCCCTCCTGGTCAAGCAACCCCAGAACCAAACCCAAGTGGTGACCTTGTGTCAGTCGACAGAGATCGGGGTGATCACCGCTCTCACCGACCAACAAAATTCCACCCCAACCTAGGTCTTCAATCAAGGCCCTGAGCCGGCTGTCGGTCATCTCCGGCAAAATCAGTCCCGAGGAGGAAAAGCGCTAAACGTGGTTGTCCAAGAATTGCTGGATCGCGTTCTTTGGCATCGCGCCCAAGACACGATCAGCCACCTCTCCGCCCTTGAACAGGATCATGGTGGGAATGCTCGAAACTTGGTACTGAAACGCCAACTCACGATTTTCGTCGACATTGACCTTGGCGATCTGCACCTGGCCGTCCATCTCTTCCGCAACTTCGTCGAGGACCGGTGCCACCATCCGACAAGGACCACACCACTCTGCCCAAAAATCCACCAGTACGGGGGTTTCGGACTCAAGTACTTCGGTCTGAAAAGTGTCGTTGGTTACTTGCTTTACTTTTTCGCTAGCCATTTTTGCTGGAAACTCCTTGATTACCTCGGCAACTTTGTGTGCTGATTCTGTCCTTTCGAAAACCGCACCAAAATTTCAGTACGATCAATCTCTACTATGGGAACACGTGACGAGCGGTTTGTATTCTCGCGCCCGCCGAGCGTCAACCTCTATTTGCTCTTGTAGGCTTTCTAGGGAGTCAAACCGCACTTCATCGCGCAACCGATGCTGCACGCAAATCTCAGCCCGGACCCCGTAGACGTCCTCATCGAAGTCCAAAATATGCGCCTCAGCCAGAGTCGGACCGTCCGCTTCCACGGTTGGCCGGTTGCCGATGTTAGCGACCGCACGGTGGACTTCGCCCTGGAGTGAAACCTCGCCGACATAGACCCCGTTCTTGGGTACCAACTCCTGTTCGCAGGCCAGATTGATGGTGGGAAACCCGAGTGTTCTTCCGCGCTGGGCTCCACGCACCACAATTCCGGTCAACGCATACGGTCGGCCCAACATCGCGGCGGCTTTCTCCGGCTCCCCTTGCAGCAACGCCCGACGGATGCGGGTGCTGGAAACTGGGTGCCCCTCATGCACCACTTCCTCGACCCCGACGGCGCGGAATCCGAAATCTCTGCCCATGCTGCGCAGCAACGACATGTCACCGTCGCGACCATGGCCAAAGACAAAGCCTGCGCCAACATAGATTTCACGCATTCCCAAGCGCTCAAGGAGAAAGTCACGGACGAAACGACGCGCCGGGATACGCGAAAACTCGGGAGTAAAAAAAACTTCGAAGAGGGAATCCAAGCCGCACGAGGCGAGCAACTCTTCCTTCTGCTCATCAGTAGTCAATCGAAGCGGGGCCCGTGCCGGATCGAGAAGCTTGAGCGGATGTGGGTCAAAGGTGACCGCCACCGCTGGGATGCCCAACGCTTTCCCACGATCTCGGACCGCCTCCAGCAGCTCCCGTTGGCCACGGTGCACGCCGTCGAAATTGCCGATCGCGCCGACCACGCCGCGTTCAAACTCCCCCTCTTGCCAAGCGTTACGGTAAACCTTCATCCCGACACCAACTCCACTGTTTCCATCGGGTTGATAGGCAAAGGGACAGCACTGTCTACGATGTGGCCGATGACGTCATCGGCGTGGGCTTCGGTTATCTCCACTTGAGACAACGAACCGGCGGGAGCGAAGCCATCATTGATCAGCACTCGCCCGTCAATGCCGGGGGCCAAACCCCGGTGACGCCCTTGTAACAGCAAGTCAGTTTCGTCACACACACCCTCTATCAACACTTCGATGGTCTCCCCAACCAATCGCTTGCGACGCGCCAGCGAGATCGGTCGTTGCAGCTCCTTCAATTGATCCGCCCGGCGTTGGGCGACCATCTTCGGCACGCGGTCCGCCAGCTCTGCAGACGGAGTTCCGTCCTCGGGGCTGTACTGGAACACCCCCAGATGGTCAAAGCGGGCCTGTTCGACGAACTCCGTGAGGTTGTCAACCTCTTCCTCGGTCTCCCCAGGAAAGCCGACAATAAAGGTGGTGCGCAGCCAGATGTCAGGCGCCAATTCACGAGCACTCTGGACTAGGTCCAGGTAGCGGGCGGCTGAACCCGCCCGTTTCATGCGCTTGAGAGCACGGCGGTCGGCGTGCTGCAAAGGAATATCCAAGTAGGAGCAAAATCGATCTTCGCTCCCCATCAACGCTAGCAGGCCACGATCCAGGGTCGCAGGATAGGCGTAGAGAAAGCGAATCCAAGGGACCGCAGTCTTTTCCAGCAGGGCCTCCACCAAATTCCGTAAGCCCTCTCGACCCAGTCCCAGGTCTTCTCCGTAGCGGGTGGTGTCTTGTGCCACTAAACACAGTTCCTGAATGCCCTGCTGTTCCAATTGCTGCGCTTCGGCGACCAAGCTATCGACCGTTCGACTGCGGAATCGTCCCCGCCACTGAGGGATGGCGCAGAAGGTACAAGGATTGTCACAGCCCTCCGCAACCTTGAGATAGGCACTGGTCGCCGAGGTCAAGACCCGGGGTGAGGTGTGATCAAAAATCGCCTGGGATGCACTCACCTGCGGCTGATCCGACCCCAGTTGCACCACGTTACCCACCGAGGCCAATCCATCTAAATCGATGAAACCATCGACCTCCGGCAAGGCGTCAGAAAGCTCTTCACCGTGCTTGTTCACCATGCAACCGGCCACCAACACCCGGCTAGGGCCACCATTTTCTTTCAGCTCGGTCATCTCCAGAATGGTGTCAATCGACTCTTCCCGAGCTTCGCCAATGAAGCCACAGGTATTGACGATCACGGTGTCGGCACTCGCAGCATCGGCGGTAATCTCATAACCTTCGCGAGTCAGGTGACCCAACATCACCTCACTGTCGACGAGATTTTTGGCGCAGCCAAGGCTGACAATTCCGACACGTTTTTTTGTCTGTTCGGCTGCCATGGAAGAATGCTAACAAAGCGGGAGCACAACCGCTTGCGGGTTGGAGTTTCTTGACAACTACCATTGGAGTCCACGCATGAACAACAAGACTGGTTTGCTCACCCTTACCCTGACTCTCAGTTTTCTTACGGCTAGCTTGGGGTGTGTTGCGCCGAGCACCGAGTCCGATCAAATGGAAACTGCCCAAGGAGAGACCGCTGTGCCTCAAGATCCCCATAGCTATGCCCACCCTGACCAGGTTGCGGTGTCCCACATTGCCCTGAATCTGGCGGTGAACTTCGATGCCAAGACGTTGAGCGGATCTGCCACTCTGGACCTTGAGCGCCATGATCAGCAGGCTCCGTTGTTGTTGGACACCCGAGATCTAACGATCACCGCGGTCACCGATGAGTCGGGCCAAGCCCTGGAGTACGCGGTTGGCGAGAGTGATCCATCGTTGGGGTCACCGCTGGAAATCAACCTGGGCTCCGATACCCAACAAGTACAGGTTTCTTACCAAACCTCCCCCAGTGCCGGAGCACTGCAATGGCTCGACCCCAGTCAAACTGCTGGCGACCTGCCGTTCTTGTTCAGCCAATCTCAGGCTATCTTGGCCAGGACTTGGGTGCCCTGCCAGGACACCCCAGCGGTGCGTTTCACCTACAGCGCTACGGTCGAAACACCTCCCGGTTTTCTCGCCTTGATGAGCGCCGTGAACCCCCAAGAGATGTCCGAAGACGGTCAATACTCGTTCCAAATGGACCAACCGATACCGTCCTATCTGCTGGCATTGGCGGTCGGAGATCTGCGTTTTGCAGCGATTGGCGAGCAAACCGGGGTTTACGCCGAGCCCGCAACGATTGAAGCCGCCGCCTGGGAGTTTGTCGAGGTGGATCAAATGCTGGAAGCTGCGGAACGACTTTACGGTGAGTACGCCTGGGGTCGCTATGACTTGTTGGTTCTGCCCCCCAGTTTCCCCTTCGGTGGAATGGAGAATCCTCGCTTGACCTTTGCCACCCCAACCATTCTGGCCGGAGATCGATCGTTGGTGTCTTTGGTGGCCCACGAGTTGGCACACTCCTGGTCCGGCAATCTTGCAACCAACGCCAACTGGAACGACTTTTGGCTCAACGAGGGATTCACCACCTACATCGAGCTGCGCTTGATGGAGGAAGTCTACGGACCGGAATATGCGCAAATGCTGAGCGCCTTGTCGTACCAAGACTTGGTCGCCGATGTCGAAGAAAAAGGAGCCACATCGGTCGCTACCCACCTGCGCTTGGATTTGGCCGGTCAAGACCCAGACGAGGGTATGACCGCGATTGCCTATGACAAGGGGGCGCTCCTGCTGCGCACCCTGGAGCAAGAACTGGGGCGCGCTGAACTCGATGGCTTCCTGCTGTCCTGGTTTGACCAGAACGCATTCCAACCGGTGACCACAGGACAACTGATGGCGGCCCTGCGTTCCACCTTCCCGGATCGCGAAGAGTTGTGGCAACAGGTCGAACAAAATTGGATCGACGGACCGGGTATTCCGCAACCCCACGCCTCGGTCAACGCCGCCGGGTTCCAAGCGGTGGATCAAGCGCTAGGCGCCTGGAGCAGTGCGGCGCAGTTGCCCGACTGGAAGACCTGGAACACGCATCAGCGATTGCACTTTCTGCGCAACCTGCCGAGCGATCTTGCCCTGGACCAGCTAGCTACTATAGATCAGGCCCTGGGCTTAACCACAGCCGGTAACTCCGAGATCGCAGCGCGCTGGTTCCAAGTGGCCATCGAAGCTGGTTATCAGCCCGCGTACGACCGCTTGGAAGAGTTTCTACTGAGGGTTGGCCGCCGCAAGTTTCTCAAGCCCTTATACGAAGCATTGGCTAAGACCGAAGACGGGACCGCTTGGGCGCGCGAGGTTTATGCTCGAGCGCGACCGGGATACCACGCGGTCTCGCAGGGAACTCTTGACGAGATCTTGGAGTGGTCTGAAGGATAGCTGCTAGCCGGCGTGCCGCGGTGTCGGTGGGCGAACGAAGACAGGTGACAAATCTGCGAAGCGGCTCCCGCGAGCTGCATCAGTTCTGGAGTAGACCCCGGCCCTGCGCCCTCACACCCGCCGGGATGACAACGGTGGCTTACATCGGTGGACTGACGGGCTACGCATTAGGGCTCTAGCTGGCGATCGCGGTGTCTACCGAAGCTGCCACCGGGTGCTCTACCGGAGGCGTGACCTCTCGCACCGAATCCTCTGCCGAGGCAGTCGGTGATTCCGGCTTGGAGTCAATGCCACGATCGCCTTCCAAGAACAAATGCTCGCCTTCGAGCACGTCCACCGCATAGCGATAGTTTTTGGCGTCGTCGTTGTGCCACAGATCGTGGAACAAGCGATCGACTTCGCGTCGGGTGTTGATGCAGAAAATATCGGCCGATTGCAGAGCTGACTGGGCTCCCTCATGCCCGGCTTTCTTCATCGCCGTTGCCCGAGAGGCAGCGGCCGCCATGGCGAACAACTCATCAGCAATATCCACCAGGCGAAACAGGAATCCCTGCTTGTTCTGCAGGCCACCCTGGTGAACCAACATGCCGTGGAATACCTGACGCGCCAGTTTGCGCGACTTGCGATCGACGAAACGCATGTGGGTCGCCAAGCCCGCAAATTCGGCGTAACGAGGCCACCTACCCCAACCCAACCAGCGGGTGGGATACCAGACGCCGTAGAACGCTGCGCTGCGCAGTAGGGCACCCATCTTGGCACCCAAGCCCTGTTTAGGATCGATCAAGGCGCCGGCAACCTGCAAGTGCTTGTCAACCGCTTCTCGAGCCATGAACAGATGCATGATCTCGCTAGAGCCTTCAAAGATCCGGTTAATTCTGAAATCGCGCATCATGCGCTCAATGCCGACGACCTCGGCCCCACGACTTCGCAGCGAGTCCTCGGTCTCGTATCCACGACCGCCGCAGACCTGCATGGTGTCGTCGATCAAGTTCCATGCGACTTCGGTATTCCACAACTTGCAGGCTGCTGCCTCCAAGCGAATATCGTAGTTGCCCGCGTCAGCCATCGAGGTGGTGGTGCGCACCATGGATTCCATGGCGAAGGTCTTGGCTGCCATGTTGGCAATCAGTTGGGCGACCGCCTCGTGCCTGCCAACCGGCCGACCCCACTGCACCCGTTCGGAAGCAAATTCACGGCAAGCCTCGACGCATTCCTTGGCCGCGCCAACCGCACCATTGGGAATCGATAGCCGACCGTCATTGAGCGTAGTGAGTGCGATCTTCAGCCCTCTCCCCTCATTGCCGATCAGATTCTCGACCGGAACTCGAACATCGTGAAAACTCACCACCGCGTTGGCCAGAGCACGCAAGCCCATGAAATGGCAACGGTGATCCACCACCACTCCCTCCCAGTCAGCTTCGACCACAAAGGCGCTAATCTTGCCGCTATCGGCATGCCGGGCCATGACCACAAACAGCTTGGCGATGGTGCCATTGGTGCACCACAACTTGACGCCATTCATGATGTAACTCTTGCCGTCTTCAGAGAGTTCGACTGAGGTTGCCAACCGCGCCGGATCAGAACCAACGTCGGGTTCGGTCAAGGCAAAGGCTGAGATCTCCCCGGCGGCACAACGTGGCAAGTACTCCTGCTTGAGATAATCACTTCCGAACAATTTGAGTGGATTCGGAACGCCGATCGACTGATGAGCGGAAAGCAAAGCCGATACATTGCCATCGACCCGTCCCACGTACTCCATGACCGTTTGGTACTCGGTATTGGAAAAGCCAAGACCACCGTACTTTTTGGGAATCTTCATGCCGAAGGCGCCGATCTCGCGCAGGCCATCGATCAGTTCCGGTGGATACTCACCGGCGCGATCAATGGCAACCGAATCCGTGCGATCTAAAAGCGCTAAAAACTTGGCATAAAACTCCGAGAACTCGCTGGTGGGACGCTCTCGCAACGGGAACGGATGCACCAGTTCCAAGTGAAAATTGCCAAGAAACAGCTCCTTGAGAAAGCTGGGCTGTTTCCATTCCTTTTGGCGCGAAGCTTCCGCCAGTTCGCGGGCCTCGCTCTCAGTTGCATGCCTTACTTTGTTGGGTTCACTCATGCCGGGCCTCCGAAGTCAGTACTCGTCGCTTGCCAGCACGGACCGCCAATGCCGCGATGTGGCATAAATCTTACCGCGCTGCGGCATTGATCCTAACAAACCGTCGTCAACAAGCCAAATCGACCGCCATAGGGCGTGATCCCGCCCACCCAGTCCCCTCCGGCTCAGATTGGGTCGCGCCAAAGAGAGTTACAACTGCTACCAAGGGTTAGGGATAAATCCTGGTCAAAGTCCGGGGATAGGGAATGGTCTCGCGGATATGGTGAATGCCACACATCCAACCGACGAACCGCTCTAAGCCCATGCCGAATCCGCTATGCGGAAAGGTACCGTGCCGACGCACGTCTAAGTACCACTGAAACGCATCTTCGGGCAGCCCGTGCTGGCGAATCCGCTCAAGTAGCAGGTCGTAGTCATGGATGCGTTGGCTGCCGCCGATAATTTCGCCGTAGCCCTCGGGGGCCAAGACATCCAAAGCCAGGGCGAGTTTCGGGTCTTCGGGTGCCGGCTGCATGTAAAACGCTTTGACCTCGGTGGGGTACTTCTGCACCATCACCGGTTTGGCGAAATGGTTGGCCAACGCAGTTTCCTCTTCGGCGCCAAAGTCGTCACCCCAACTCACTGCAAAGCCCTCCTCCACCAGCAGTTCCACCGCATCGGTGTAGGAAATCTTGGGAAACGGGCCACTCACCGCCCGCAACGGCTCCAAGTCCCGTTCCAGGACCTTGAGCGGCTCGGCACAACGATCGAGCACCCGACTGACCACCTCACGGAGAAAGTCCTCAGCAAGGTCGCACAGGCCATCAAATTCAAGACCGGCGACCTCCGGCTCGACCATCCAAAATTCGGTGAGATGGCGACGGGTCTTTGACTTCTCGGCGCGAAACGTCGGACCGAAGCAGTAGACCTTACCCAGCGCCGCTGCTGCGGGTTCTAGATAGAGTTGCCCCGACTGGCTGAGATAAGCCTCTTCGCCAAAATAGTCGGTGGAAAATAGTGTTGAGGTGCCCTCGCAAGCCGCCGGTGTCAGAATCGGCGAATCAATCAGCACAAAATTTCGTTCGTAAAAGTAGTCGCGAATCGCCTGCACCGCCTCATTGCGCACCTGCAGAATCGCCCGAGGGCGACTAGAACGCAGCCACAGGTGCCGGTGGTCCATTAGGAAGGCGGTACCGTGTTCTTTGGGCGAGATCGGAAACTCGTTGCCTGCGGAGTGGCGCTTTACCTGCGCAGCGTGGATCTCGACACCTCCCGGAGCCCGTTGATCCTCGCTCACGTTGCCGACAATCGAGACGAAATCCTCCTGCGTCAAGGTCGAAGCGATCTCCCAACTGGCGTCATCCAAATCACTCTTGGAGCACACTACCTGCACCGCATCGATGCCCAGCCGAACCGTGGCAAAAGCAATCTTGCCCGAGGATCGAGATTGCATGATCCAACCGTCGAACTGCACGGTCTCGCCCGCTTGAGCGCGTAGTTGTTGCAAAGTAGATACAAACGTCATCAATATCCTCCAGGCAGGGCTCTCCAGATACGGTTTCCTAGAAGTGAGTTGCCAAATGTGGTGCCCAACTTATCCAATCGTGATCATAGCAACGCCCACCACGCTTCACAGTGCCTTAAAGAGGCTTTCTCATGCCTCACCGGAACCCTAGAAACGCTTGGGTTCTAACCGTCGATCTCCAGCTTACTGCTCGCCTGCTCAGCTGCCAGTTGCTCGGCTTGCTTCTTGGTCGGGCCAACCCCGATCCCTATCACCTCACCTTCCAGCAAACATTCGACGCTGAAGGTCTTCTCGTGATCCGGACCAGTGCTATCGCTCAAGCGATAGATCGGCAGCGGCATCGAGCGAGCCTGCAGCCACTCCTGAAGTCGCCCTTTGCAATCCGCAGCCGGAATCGGGCCAGAAAACAGAGGTTCCAGGAGCTTCTCAGCCGCCCACAGTCCTGAATCCAAATAGGCGGCGCCGATGATCGCCTCCATAGCGTCGGCCAGGACTCCATCTTTCTCCGCTCCCCCACTCGCGGCTTCCCCGCGCCCGAGGCGGAGGAATTCCCCGATCCCGTAGCGCCGCGCCAGAGAAGCGAGCGCCGGGCGACTCACAAGTCGACTCTTCAATTGCGATAGGACCCCTTCCTGCTCCTCAGGGTTGGCGCGAAACAGCCCTTCGACCACCACCAACTCAACGACCGCATCCCCCAGAAGCTCCAAGCGCTCGTTGTCGGAGCAATTCTGCTCCGAGGCAAACGAGCGATGCGTCAACGCGCGGTCGAGGAGTTCACGATCTTCAAACGGCAATCCCAACCCTTGTTCCACGGGACTCAACTCACTCATCGGCGGTGAAACTTCTTTTCTAGGTCAAAATCGGACATCCGCAGCATCACCGGGCGTCCATGAGGACAGGCGTAGGGGTTGTCCGCAGCAAACAACTCAGAAATCAAATCTTCCGTTTCTTGCGGGTTCAAGACATCGTGCATCTTGACCGCCCGGCGGCACGAGAGGCCGGCCGCCAAGACCTCCTCAAAACAAGCGACCAACTGATCGGCCGGCAGATCGGCGGCAGCCACTTCCCCGAGAAATGTTTCGGCCTGGGTATGCGACAGCATCGCCGGGAGCGCAGAGATTGCCACCGTTCCCCCTGACAGCACCTCAATTTCAAACCCCGCCTTGCCAATGAATTCCTGAGCATCTGCCAACCGCTCGCTTTCGTCGCTTGAGACCTCAACCATTAGGGGCATCAACAACGTCTGCTGCTCGATCGGTGACCCGGTACTGGCCTTCAAGATTCGCTCGAACAACACCCGCTCATGCGCCACATGCTGGTCGATTAAGTAGAGCGCATCCGGCCCTTCGGCGAGGATCAACGAGGCCTTGTACTGCCCGAGGATGCGAAACGGTCGCTCGCGCCCGTCTCTTCCGCTCAAGGGAATCACTCTCTCGGACGGTTCCGGCACTGAACTGGGTTCCGAAATTCTGTCGCGGATCACGCTTGCGCTGAACCTGGCCGCCTCCGCCCCGGCTTCAGCTACTTCGGCCGGTTGATCGCCAGCGCTGAGGTTCCAAGTCTCGGTCGGTTGCGATGCCCGGCCCAGCCCTTGCCAAGCACCTGGGCTGCTCAGCGGCAGATCGAAGACGGTATCGGCCGGGGCTTCTTCGTGGCCACGCGCCAACGCCAAACCACGGCGCAAACGTCGATAGACCCGCGAGTTGAGGCTGGCGTCACGAAACCGTACTTCATGCTTTTGCGGATGCACGTTGACATCAACCTGATCCGGCGGAAGTTGCAGAAACAAAAAAACAGAAGGAAATTCACCGCCACCCCACTCGTCGCGCGCTGCGCGATAGAACAACGCCATCAGCCCCCGATCTTTGAGCAGCCTGCCGTTGACAAAGACAAAGGCTTTTCGACCTCGCACCGTCTGCTTGTCGCCGACCATGCCCCAAATCGACTCCTCGCCCTCTGGAGAGTCGCCAAAGGGAACCAGGTGTTCGGCAAGGCGCCGACCAAAAAGCTGATCCACACGGGTCCGCAACCCGCTATAGGCATCGGCGTCGACCAACTTCGGCGCCTCAATCAACGCTCCCGCTTGGCTATCCAGGCGAAAGCCAATATCGCGATGAACCAAAGCGTAGGCGCTCACCACCTCTACGCAACGGCGCTGTTCGGTGGCGGCTTGCTTAAGGAACTTACGCCTCGCGGGTACGTTGTAGAAAAGAGACGAAACCTCGATACCGGTACCGACGGGATAGGAAATCGGCTCTGCCAACGTCTGTTCTCCACCCTCAACCCGCACGTGGAAGCCAGCCCCGGTCTGATTGGCAGTACGCAAGTCAACCTGACTCACCGCAGCAATCGCCGCCAGCGCCTCGCCACGAAATCCCAAAGTGGCAATCGACTCCAAGTCTGCCAGTTGCTCCAATTTGCTGGTCGCGTGACGCTGAAACGCAAGCACCGCGTCTTCGGCGTCCATCCCTTGGCCGTCGTCGCGAACGCTCAAGTACTCGCGCCCACCGCCACCCAACTCGACCTTGATCTCCGAAGCGTTGGCGTCTAAGGAATTTTCCAGCAACTCTTTGACCACTGACGCCGGCCGCTCGACCACTTCGCCGGCGGCGATCTGGGTGATCAAGCGATCGGCAAGCGGCTTGATCCGGCTCAAAATCCTGCTCCATCCCATCCCTGCGCGTCCGGGTTCGAAGAAACCAAACCGCGCGTGGACAGGAACCGATAGGCCAGAGCCACTGGAAAAGCGGCCAGCAACAGACCCAGTAAGGTCACCGGCAGTGCTGAGACCCGTGCGCCCCGCTGCAACCAAAAAGCGATCGCGGTTGCCAAACCGGTGGCGACTAAAAAGCTCGCCGCGTCCCCAACCAAGGAGCGCCCTAAGGACTTTCTCTGCAACAACCACCCGGCCACCCAAGCTCCGGCAGCGGCGGCAAGCGCTCGCGCACCGACTTGCCAAACCACATACCGAGTTCCGCCCTGACCCAGAATCAAAGGCAGTCCGAACAAAGTACCAACCAAGATAATCAACACCGCGCTACCCGCTCTCCAGCCGCCCCACAGGCCACCGGCCAATGCCGCCACCCAAAGGAACAAGAACAATCCGGCCCACAGCCCAGGCACCGGGATCGGTAGCGCCACGGCAATCAGCAGGACCGCCAAGCTGAATCCAATCAGTTTCAGAGTGCGGAGAATCGACTTGAGATCTCCAGGAGAGTCGTAGGCCGGGTCATGACCGAGTGGCGGTCGAGAAACCATCATTCGGCGACACCCTGGGTTGGGATCTGGTTCAAAGGGTTCAAAGGGTTCAAAGGGTTCAAAAACGTATGTTGCAATCCAGTGTCAATCGGTTCTCGGGTTCGACTCTACTGTGATCGATCACTTCGGGAGCTGTGCACTAAGCACACGCAAGGCATTCTCTCCCATCACCGCGCGAACGGTTTGCACAGAGAGTCCAACTCTCAGAAGCTCTTGCGTCAACACCGAGAGTTGGGCGGCGTCAAACGGCACCGCAGTCGCCCCATCAAAGTCCGAACCCAAAGCCACCGAGTTCACCCCGGCAATCGACACTGCATACTGAATCGCTCTGGCGATCGCTGCTACATCGTCGCCACAGGTTGCCCCTGGCCAGAAGCCAATACCAATCAAACCGCCGGTCGCGGCGATGCGACGAACTTGGGCATCGGACAAATTTCTTGGACCGGGACAAGTGCCTCGAACTCCGGTGTGGGATACCAGCACCGGCTGGGTCGCGACCCGCAGCACATCATCGATCAAGGCGGGCGAGGCATGGGCGAGGTCGACGATGCCGTTTTGCTGTTCGATCTCCGCCACCATCTGCCGACCCAAACCGGTGAGGCCTCCCTTCTCCACCCCATGCGCCGACCCACCCAGTCGGTTGTCAAAGAAATGCGCCAAGCCGAAGATTCGATAACCCAAGGTAAATAACCGTTCAAGATTCTCGGCGCGACCTTCCAACGCTTGCATCCCCTCGATCGCCAACAGACCTCCGACCTGCGTGCTGTCTTGATTCTGCAAAAGTTGATGCAAATCGCGCTGATTCTCTATCAATGTCAAGATCTTGCCCTGCGCACGACGTAGACGCTTGGCTTGGAACTTGGCCCGCTGGAAATCACTCCACCACGATTGCAGTGGCCAACCCTGAGCGATCACCAGGGGCAGCATCGCGTCGCTGGGTTCATTGCGGTTGTAGTTCTGACCTTTCGGAGTGCGAATCACAGCGCTGAACACCTGCAGTTGCAGGTTGCCCGCCTGCAACCGCGGCAGGTCCGAATGGCCACGCTGGGAACGGCGCCGCAAGCTTCGCGACCACAGCAGAAGATCGTTGTGCAGATCCACCGTCCTCAACGACTGATGGAGCTCGCTGGCTTGGGCATCGACCTGTGGAAGTGTGACCCCTGTCAGCGTGTTCATCCTGCCATCGACAACGCCGGGGACGATGGCGGTAAACACGATCAAGACGATCGCCGCCACCAACACCACCCAGATCAATACTCGTTTAGCCCAGGGCATTATTTCTTTGGTCGTGGTTCTTTGGTCGTGGTTCGCTAGCTGCAGTGCATTGGCTAGGGTCGATTCGCTGTTGGCTCAACCTGTGGGGTTCGCTACCCAGTGCCACTACCCAGTGTCACTACCCAGTGCCTTGCGCAGCCGAGAGGAGAAATCCTGCCTACGAATCAAGATGGATTGCTTTGGCGGCGGCCAGTCGAGCCAACGGCACCCGAAACGGCGAGCAAGAGACATAGTCCAGCCCACAAGTCTCGACGAAGGCGATCGAGGCCGGGTCCCCTCCGTGTTCCCCGCAGATGCCGAGTTTGAGGTCCGCCCGGGACTCTCGGCCTGCAACTGCTGCCATGCGCACCAACTGTCCAACACCTTCGACATCCAATTCGGCGAACGGATCTACCGACAGCACGCCGCGTTCCAAGTACTCGCTGAGAAACTGGCTAACGTCATCGCGGGAGTAGCCCCAGGTCATCTGGGTCAGGTCGTTGGTGCCAAAGGAAAAGAAATCAGCAAACTCAGCGATCTTACCGGCGACCAGCGCGGCACGCGGAACCTCAATCATGGTACCGATCGAAATCTCAAGCGGTACTCCCGCTTCACCGGCTACCCGGTCCAAGACGGCCTCGATCGCGCTACGCAGGGAGCGCATCTCCTCCACCGTCCCGACCAATGGCACCATAATCTCCGGCTGCGGCGAAGCTCCTTCCTGGATCAGTCGAACGGTTGCCCGAGCAATCGCTTCGACCTGCATGGCGTAGATCTCCGGGCTGGTGATTCCCAAACGGCATCCGCGATGACCCAGCATCGGGTTCACCTCTCGGATCTCTTCAATACGTCCTTCAATCGCCGACGCCTCGACCCCCAATTCTGCCGCCAATTGATTGATCGTTTCCCGCTGATGCGGCAGAAATTCATGCAACGGTGGATCGAGTAGGCGGATGGTGACCGGTCGACTCCCCATCGCCCGCAAAATCCCCTCGAAGTCCCCTTGTTGCGCTGGCAGAAGTTGCGCTAGGGCGTCGGCCCGCCGTTGAGGGTCGGCATCGATAATCACGCGCCTAACCAACTGGATCCGCTGTTCGCTGAAGAACATGTGCTCAGTGCGGCAAAGGCCAATGCCCTCAGCTCCCAGCGCCACCGCCGCAGCCGCGTCTTCCGGGGTATCGGCATTGGCTCGCACTCCCATACGGCGTACCTGATCGGCCCAACTCAACACCTGGACGAAGGCGCCCACCAGAGGGTCGTCATTGTCCTTGCCTTCCCCAGCGAGCAGCGCGCGCACCACTCGCGAAGGTCTTGTTTCCATCTGCCCGGCGATCACTTCTCCAGTACTGCCGTCAATCGAGACCCATTCCCCTTCTGCAAGTTGGCGCTCACCCACCTTCAATCCGGAGGCCTCGATGCGCAGTTCTCCGGCTCCGACAACGCAGGGTTTCCCCAGTCCTCGAGCTACCACCGCAGCGTGCGAAGTCATGCCGCCCCGCGCCGTGAGAATGCCACTGGAGGCGTGCATACCGACGATGTCTTCGGGCGAGGTTTCGTCGCGCACCAGAATCACCGGTCCATCAGTGGCCATCTCAGCAGCCCGTTCGGCGGTCAGAGCGATGCGGCCACTCCCGGCGCCGGGGCCCGCCGGCAGACCGCGCGCCAGTCCGCGACCGTCAGCCAAAGATCGGCTCTTTTCTTGGGGATCGAAACCCGGTGCCAGCACTTGCGCCAAGTGATCCGGCTCGACCCGCGCCAGCCCCAGAGTGGGATCAATCTTGCCCTCAGCCACCATCTCGGCAGCGATGCGGATCGCTGCTGGGCCGCTGCGTTTCCCATCGCGGGTCTGCAACATGTAGAGCACGCCGTCTTCAACCGTGAACTCAACATCTTGCATGTCGCGACGTTCATCTTCCAGTAGCTGGCACACCTGCTCCAATTGGCCAAAACACTCAGGGAACGTCGACTTTAGATCCTCTTCCCCAGAGTCCGAAACGATCGGCAACGGAGTGCGAATGCCGGCAACCACGTCTTCTCCCTGTGCGTTGCTCAAGAACTCGCCGTAGATCTTGGCCTCGCCGGTGGATGGGTTGCGGGTAAAGGCCACGCCAGTGGCACAGTTCGCCCCGCGGTTGCCGAACACCATGGTCTGAACGTTGACCGCGGTGCCAAGGTCGTCGGGAATTCCGTGCAGCCGCCGATACTCCCGCGCACGGCGAATATTCCAACTATCAAAGACCGCACCCACCGCACCCCAAAGTTGCTCGCGCGGATCGAGCGGGAAGGTCTTTCCGTGCTCGGTCGCGTAGCCTAAAAACTGTTGGCAGACACCTTCCACTTGCTCAGCCGACAGGTCAGCATCCGAGCCCACCGAGGCAGCGACGCGGCGATCACTGAGGATGGATTCAAAACCGCTGTGGGGTACACCCAACACCACATCGCAGTACATGGAAATCAGCCGGCGGTAGCAATCCCAGGCAAATCGAGCATCCCAACCCTGAGAGATCTGCGCTCTGACGATCTCCTCGTTGAGCCCCAGGTTCAAAATGGTGTCCATCATCCCGGGCATCGAATATTTGGCGCCCGACCGAACAGAGAGCAGTAGCGGGCTCTCCAACGATCCGAATGACTTGTCGCTGAGGCCCTCCAAGGTAGCCAACGCACCATCAAACTGCTCCGACAGACCCTCGGGGAACGCCCCCTCTCGCCGATGGTAAGCACGGCAAGCTTCTGTGGTGATGGTAAAGCCAGGAGGAACCGGGATTCCTAGTTGGCTCATCTCCGCCAAACCAGCCCCTTTACCACCCAGTAGCTCCTTCTGATTCTTGGTGCCTTCGGTCAGGCCGCGACCGGAAGCGCCAGCACCGAAGGAATAGACGAATTTATCCATGGATCCTTAGTTGTTAGGAATCGGAAGTGTCGACCGTCCGTCGATCCACCGCCATCTGAGAAAGGTCCCCCACTTGACCAAACAGAGCATCGACCTGCGCCAGCAAACCCAGTCGGTTGTTACGAATGGTGCTGTCCGGGTCCATCACCAGAACCTGGTCAAAGAATTTCTCCAAAATCGGTGCGTAGCCAGCCACGTGCGCCAAAGCTCCTTCGTAGTCTCGCTGTTGGATGGTTGCCTCGACAACTTCTCGGTCACTACGAATCGCTTGCCACAAGTCTTTCTCGGCACTGTGTTGAAAATGCTTCTCGTCGACCGTCGCCGCTGGTTCTTGGCCACTCAAGATATTGCGGATCCGTTTGGCAGCATCGGCAACGGTGACAAAGCCACTGCCAGCCCTCGCTTGATGTAGCGCGGTGGTGCGCGCCAACGCCGCGTTCGGTAGATCATCCACCGCAACCGCAGCAGCCACTTCGTCGTATGCGAATCCACGACGACCCAGAAGGCTGCGTACCCGGTCCTGCAGAAAGGCAGTCAAGTTTTCAACCGATTCCGCTGGTGCCCCCTTGAGTTGTTTCCGGTGGAGGTCAATCGCTTCGCTGGCCAGGCGGCGCAGGTCCAGTTCCAAACCGGAACCGATCAAGATTTCCACCACCCCTTGTGCCGCACGGCGTAGTGCAAACGGATCCTTGCTGCCACTGGGAATCAGCCCCAGCGCAAAGAACCCTCCCAGCGTCACCATACGGTCCGCGATCCCCAGTAACTGCGCCACGTCGCCCTGGGGGATTGGCTCCTCACTTGAGGCTGGCTGATACTGCTGGTAAATGGCCGCCGCGACCTCTTCCGGGTATTCCTGCTCCCGAGCATAAACGCCACCAATCACACCCTGCAGACTGGTAAATTCCTTGACCACTTCGCAAGTCAAATCGACCTTCGCCAGGGAAGCAGCGGTCGCCAGAGCCGGTTGCAGATCACCGCGATTGAGAATGCGGCACAAGAACTCTCCGTAGGCTGCGATGCGCGCGGTCTTGTCTTGATAGGAACCAAGGGCACGGTGAAAGGTCAGTCGTGCCAAGTCTGCGCGCCGCTCCTCCAAACTCCGCTTGCGGTCTTCGGCGACAAAGAAACGGGCATCTTCCAAGCGGGCAGCGACCACCCATTCGTTACCCTGCTGCACCAGTCCTTGCGGATCATCGGGGCGATCCATCACCGTGAGAAACGCTGGCAAAGCTTTCCCTTCTGCTCGAACGCTGAACGCACTTTGATGGTCGCGCAGGCTAGCTTGCAGGACTTCCGTCGGGATTCCCTCTGGATCACAGCTTCCGACCACCACCCCTGGGATCTCGCACACCGCCGCGAGTCGATCGAGTAGCTCGTCGTCAGTTGGAACCTCTCCCCCTAGTTCAGATGCAGCAGAGGCAAATCCCTCTGCCAGTATTTCGCGGCGGCGATCGCCACGAATTTCGATCCCCTGCTTGGCTAGAGCCAGGCTGTAATCCTGCCAGCCATTCACCGTGATGGGCTGCGGGAGCAAGATCGGGTGAGCAACCGTCTCTCGCCCACTGTTGACGCCAAAGAGATCGAACGGAACCACTTCACCGTCCAGTAGGGCAACGATGCCCTTGATCGGGCGGACCCAGGGACCCAACGAGGCTCCCCAACGCATCGTCTTGGGCCACTCGAGATCGGCGATCATCTTGGGCGCCAAAGCCGCCAGGATTTCGGCCATCGGTTGGCCAGCGATCTGCTGGTTCACCGCAGCGTACTCCCCCTTTGGCGTCTGGCGACGCTCTACCTGCTCGACTTCGACCCCACAGCGTTGAGCAAATCCCAGCAATGCCTTGGTCGGCGTCCCATCGTCGGCAAAAGCAATGCTGACCGGTGGTCCCAGAACTTCTTCCTGGCGATCCGGCTCACGGTCGACCAACCCTTGAAGACAAACCACCAAGCGGCGCAGAGTGTAGTGGTTCTCCACGACCTCAGGCGGAAGCCCACGGGTAACTAAGTTTTCAAACAACGAAGCGGCCAGCCTGCGACTGGCACTCTCCAGCAGACGAGCCGGGATCTCCTCGGTGCGAACTTCCAAGAGGAACTCAGCCATGCGCCGCTTCCTCCTGAGAGTCTTGCTGATCTGCCTCGGTGCTCTTGCTTACATAGGTCTCTGCGCAAGCCACCGAGAGATTGCGCACGCGCTTGATCACTGCCACCCGCTCGGTCGCTGAAATCGCTCCCCGAGCGTCCAGAACGTTAAATAGATGCGAACAACGTAAGGCACATTCATAGGCTGGCAAGACCTGGCCGCGCTCCAAACAGCGCATCGATTCTTTTTCGCAGCCATCGAACTGCTGTTGCAAGAAATCGACGTCGGCGATCTCAAAGTAATAATGTGAAGACTCCACCTCATCTTGGTGGCGCACTTGCCCGTAACTGGTTCCAGCCACCCACTCGACGTCGTAAACGCTGCGATGACGACCGAGAAACATCGCAATTCGCTCGAGTCCGTAGGTGATCTCAGCAGAGATCGGGTTCAGCTCTAGACCGCCAACTTGCTGAAAGTAGGTGAACTGGGTGATCTCCATACCGTCCAGCATCACCTGCCAGCCGAGGCCCCATGCGCCCAGCGTCGGCGCCTCCCAGTTGTCCTCTTCAAAGCGCAGATCGTGCACACCAAGATCAATCCCGATGGCTTCTAAGCTCCGGACATACACCTGCTGTACATCAGTGGGGGCCGGCTTGAGGATCACTTGTAACTGGTGATGCTTGCCCAGACGAAACGGATTGTCGCCATAGCGGGCGTCGGCAGGTCGACGCGAAGGTTGCACGAAGGCAACCCGCCAAGGCTCGCTGCCCAACACCCGAAGGAAGGTATCTGGGTGCATGGTCCCAGCCCCGACCTCAGTGTCGTAGGCCTGCTGAATGACGCAACCCTGATCTGCCCAATAGGCAGTCAGGCGTTGGATCAATTCCTGGAAATTCAGCATTAGGGTGTCTCGTGAAGAATGTCTTGCAGAACTCGATAACTACGCAATTCGGTGTCGAGGAACTGCCTGCGAATTGTCGCACAAATCGACTCGACCTCGGATAGCACTTCCGGCGGCCAATCGAGGAATGCCAAGTCCTCTGGAGAACGGCGTCGGCTCAGGGCGATAAATCCCAACGACTCTCGAGCAATCGCACCGGTTCGCTCCAAGCACTGGGAGCAAACAAAGCCTTGCTCGCGCAGACTCGCGGTCTCGGTCAACGCGCGTCCACAAGAAACGCAGGCGGTTGGTTCAACCATAACGCCAGCCAAACGTAATACCCACAACTCGAAGTATCGAACCACCGCCTCCCTACTGGCGCCTGCGAGCAAACTGGTTACCACCCGATCCAGCAGACGGTACAGCTCCGGCGAACTGTCCCGCTCTTGGGCAAAGGTCTCGGTTTGATCCGCTAAGTAGGCAGCGTAGAGAATGTCTTCCAACTGTTGATGCAACCCCTCCGCGGGCCGCACCAAGTCGAGTTCCGAGAAGCGCACCAGATCACTGCTGTCTTTCTCCATCCAACTGGCTTGTACCTTGGCCAGTGGATGCAAGGGCGCGGCGAAGCGACTGAATTTTCGTTTCGAGCCTTTGGCGACGCCTCGCACCTTGCCATGCTCGACGGTGAGGATCGAGACGATTCGATCGGCCTCTTGGAGATCCCGAATCGACAGCACCTGGGCCTCTGCGGTCACCAAGCGCACCGATGGCTACCCCGCCAGATAGCTAAGGAAAACCGACGACAGGCCCATGAAGACCAAGATTCCGGTGACGTCATTGATGGTGGTGACCATCGGGCCAGCCGCAACCGCTGGATCGACGCCCAGGCGTTCAAAGATCAACGGCAATGCCGAGCCGCTCAAAGACGCGATCATCACCGCCGACATCAACGACAAACCCACCACCAATCCGTAGTAGGGATTGCGCTCAAGAAGCAAGGCGCCGCCGGCAACCAGCAAAGCACAGACGATCCCGATCGCGGCTCCGACCTTGACCTGCTGCCAGAGAAACGCGCGTCGACCCTCGCGCGCTTGGACCCGCCCAGTAGCCAGGCCACGCACGGTAATCGTCGAAGCCTGGGTGCCGATATTGCCGGCCATCCCCATGACCACCGGGACAAACCAGATCAGCATCATTCGCTCGCCCATCGAAAGCTGAAACGCTTCCCACAGCAGTCCGGCAATGGTCAAACCGACCAAATTCACCAGCAACCAAGGCAGTCGAATTCTAGCCACCTGCCAACTTCGATCTTGATAGAGAAGTTCATTGTCGGACGAACCCATCATCTTGAGTAAGTCTTCGTCGGCTTCTTCTTGCAGGACGTCAACCACATCGTCAACCGTAACGATTCCTTCCAGCCGACTCTCGACGTCGACCACTGGAATCGCCAGCAAATCGTAACGCGCGACCAAGCGCGCCAGTTCTTCCTGGTCGGTGTTGACGTTGGCGGTAATCACCGATCGCGTCATGATGTCGGCCAGAGTCTGCTCTGGTCTCGCCAGCAGCAATTGGCGCAACGAAACCACACCCAGGAGATGTTGATCTTCGTCAACCACATAGACGTAGAAAATCATCTCGGTGCTGGTGGCCTCGCGCACCGCCTCGACCGCTTGAGCAACGCTTTGCTCTGCCGCAAGAGCGAAAAACTCGGCGTCCATGATCCGCCCGGCCGAGTCCTCCACGTAGTCAAGTTGCTCCTGGACCTCGCTCAACTCGCCGATCGATCCACTCTCCAGAATCTCCTCACGCAGAGCGTCAGGAAAATCTTCAACCACCGCAACGGCGTCGTTGACAGCCATCGACCCCAACATTGCCGCAACGCTCTCGCGCGGCAAGTCCTCAAGCAGCGACAACCTCTCTGAGGGATCGAGAGTCGTCACAAACTCACCAATGCTGTCGGGATAATCGGTGCGTAAAACCTGAAAGACAAAGTCCTGCTCCGCGGGCGGCAGGCCTGCCAGCGCCAAGGCTGCGTCTTCCGGACGAACCTTGTCCAGCAGCCTCGACAAGTGCGCTCGTGCGCGGCGTCTGGCTAAACGTCGAACTCGGTCTCTAACGACACTTGAGCGAGTTTGTGGTGTCGCTTCCATCGGCCGATGGTAGCACAAAGTTCCTTGAAGGCCACTTGCAAACAGAAGCCTAAGTCACTGATTTAACACGAGTTACGCCGGGTCTACTTGATACCCGGAAGATCCGGCTCGAGTGAGGAAAGGATGGTCTCCTTTTCCCGCCATCCCGGTTCCACTCTGACGTGGAGGTCCAAGTACACCCTGGTATCAAGCAGTTTCTCCAACTCGATGCGTGCCGCGGTGCCGATCTCTCGAACCATTGCGCCACCCTTGCCGATCAAAATCTTTCGATGGTTATCGCGCTCGGCGAGAATGGTGGCCATGATTCGCGTCAGATTCCCGTCCCGTTCGACCTGCTCAATACGCACCGCGGTGGTGAAAGCCAACTCGTCGCGGGTCTGGGCGAGCATTTGTTCTCGAATCCGTTCGGCGACTTCGTAGTGCAGCTTGAGCTCCGGCTCGCTGTCGGTCGAAAACGCCGGGGAGGCCACCGGTAAGTGGCTGAACAGAATCTTCTTGAGCTCTTCCACTCCATCGCTAGTCAGTGCACTGACCGGAATCACATCGCTGACACCTTCAGCGGCAGCGTAGCGCTCGATCCGCGGTAGGAGCCCCGGTTTTTTTGCCCGGTCAATTTTGTTGAGGATGACAATCTTAGGATTAGCAGTCTTAGCTACAGCTTCGAGCAAGTAAGCGTCACCACCGCCGAACGCCACCGCAGCATCGACCACCAACGCCACCAGATCCGCTCGGCGCAGAGTGTCCTCGGCGATGCGCATCATTTGTCGATTCATCCGATGCAGCGGACGATGGAAACCCGGGGTATCAAACAACAGCGCCTGTTGCTGCCCCTCGGTCAGCACCCCACGCAATAGATGGCGCGTGGTCTGTGGTTTGTCAGAAACAATCGCTGCCTTACGCCCCAAAAGCGCGTTGAGCAGAGTCGACTTGCCGGCATTGGGGCGTCCGACCAAGGCGACGCTGCCAAACCGAGGTTCAACTAGGTCGGTCATCGGACACCCTCTCTGATTCGATCAGCCAACGATCTCGCAAGGAAAGTTCAAGACGGTCCATTTCTCCGTCATCACTGTCGTGGTCGTAACCAAGGCAATGGAGCAGGCCGTGTAGGATCAGGTACTTCAACTCGGTGTGTAACGAATGTTCTTGCTCCTGGGCCTGCCGTGCGGCGGTATCCAACGAGATTGCAATGTCTCCCAGAACGGACTCCGATGCGGTCGGATCCCCAGGAAAGGACAGGACGTCGGTCGCCATATCGCGACCGCGGAACTGACGATTGAGATCAGCAACTTCTGCGTCCGAAAGCAAGGCGATGGTCACCGGGCCAGTGTCTTGAAATTCAGCGACCAGCAGGGGTTTTAGCCAGGCCGCCAAAGCCCTTAGGTCAGCGCCTGAGCCCGGGTTGAGTACAGCCTGAGAAATCTGGATATCCCCGCCCGCGAACGAAAGCTCACTCTGGAGATCTCCCACGGTGGGACCAAAATCCGAAGAATCAGCGCTGCTGCACACGGTCTTAGTTTGGTGGAGACCCGTCGAACAAGCGACGATCACCGCTGCCCTAGATCGGTGTTGTCGTGAGCTGGCAGGTCGTCAAGCGCTTTGTCTGAGCCTCGATTGCCAGATTGGTCACGCTCGAACTTAAAGCCCGGATACTCGACTCTTCGGTGGAAAATATTTGACAGCAGATAGAAGAACGCGTCACGCACCTGACTCAAGTCGGCCAGAGTTAATTGGGTGTCATCCAACTGTCCGTCCTGTACCGCATCGTCGGTGATTCGATCGACGACCGAACGCAGAGTGTCCAATGACGGATCCTGCAAGCTCCGGCTGGCCGCCTCAATTCCGTCGGCGAGCATCAGAACTCCCATCACCCGGCTTCTCGGCCGTGGCCCCGGGTAGCGAAAGTCGGCTTCCGCCACTTCTCCACCTTGTTCTTGCGCTTTGCGGTAGAAGAAGTTGATCCGACGCGTTCCGTGATGCTGTTCGATGCCGTCGATCAGTGGTTGAGGCAAACGATGTTGTCGAGCCAGTTTGACGCCGTCTTTGACATGGCTGATCAAGATTAAGGCGCTCATATTGGGCGACAATTGATCGTGACGATTGCGTTCACCCGCTTGATTCTCGATGAAGTATTCGGGTCGGTAGGACTTGCCGATGTCGTGGTACAAGCCGGCGGTATGAGCAAGGACTGCGTCGGCCCCGATCGCTTCGCAGCCCGCCTTGGATAGATTAGCCACCATCATCGAATGCTGGAAGGTGCCTGGCGCATCAAACGCCAAGCGTCGAAGCACCGGCAGGTTGGTATTCGAGAGTTCTACCAGACGTAAATCTGTGGTGATCCCCAACAGGGGTTCTAGGATCGGCATAACGAAGCTAGCCGAAGCGCCCGCCAAAAGCCCAGAAGCCAAAGCACAAGTGGCGAACCACCCCAACTCCGCAACCGAGGTCTGCTTGTCCGACAAGGTAAACAGCATCAACACCACAGCCACCTGGGCAGCAGCTATGACCAAACCCAAGCGCAATAACGTACCTCGATGCTTCAGGGCAGTTCGTTCAACGGCGAAGGTTGCGGCAAACGATCCGGCAGCTGCGTAGACCAAGATTTCCAACCCTGAGTTGGTCACCGAAACACCCAGAATCATGGCGTACGCTAGGCCCAGTAACCCACCAATCTCACGCCGGTACAGTAGAGATGCTGTCAATGCCAAGCTGGCAACTGGCACACCAAAGGTATAAGCCAGTGAGGAGTTAAACGGAGCGTTGGAACCTCTCATCGCCAAGGCTTCGGCCAACACCAACCCTAAGCGGGTGAGCATCAAAGCGACCGACAGAAGTAACGCCGCCTCACAAAACAGACGACGGCGCGACTTGGTGGGAAACTCCATGCGCTCCAAGGCCACCCAAAGCAACCACATCACCAAACTAATGAGCAGAATCCTGCCCATCAGGATCTTGCCCATCGTCCAGCTCCAGCCACTGGGAGCCAGTTGCCCCAAGGCCTCGGCTGCCGCTGGATCGATTCGGTCCCCCCGGCGTACGATCACTTGACCAGTAGCAATTTGTCGATAAGCCTCGGCTACTTCTTCAGCCGCCTCCTCTTGACGTCTCTGGGTCTCGGCCCGGTTGGGAATCCAATTGGGGGCGAGGCTACGCATCATCCAGGCGCTCAGAACCGCACGGTTCTGCGAGCTGAACCCAGGCCAGGAGCGTTCTCGACCGCGGACAAACTCGGCAACCTCGTCGGGATACTCCCGCACGTCAAACAAGTCGACTACGTGCTGCTCCTGGTCGTCCGAGATGTTGCGCAACTCAACTCCGGTCGATCGGAGTTCCAACAACGAAGCCTTGTTGGCAACCACTCCGGTGGAGAACGCATCGTTCGCCAAACCACGAATCTGATCCTCCAACTCCGACGAAAACTCGCGCTCAAAAAACAGATCGATCGCCGCGTCATCACTCTGCAGCTGGGCGGCTTGCACCAGGGCCTGGCGCGCCTCCTCGGTATCTTCAGATCCACTCTCGATGATTCCCCGCCCGGCCTCAAAGAGCCGCGCCAACGACGCGTCCAAATCACGTTCCAGCGCAAGATCTCGATCGTAGACAGGAAGAACTTCGTCGCGTGCCTGGCGCCGTCGCGCGGAGGTCGTTTCGCTGTCCAGCAGCAGCAGATCCCGGGTCGCCACATAGTCGCGCGAGGCAATCTCTTCCGCGCCTTGGGCTCTGCGAGCCAACCCGGTAGCCAATCGAGGGTCACTCAGCAGCCCGGCAACCAGGAGCACCAGCCCCCAAAGCGCCGGTTGGCGCAGCAACTGGCCCCAAATTCGGCCTTGGTGCTCCGTCAGCTTGGCCAACCAGCCAGAGGTGTCACCTCTGACCACACGCACAGTTTGCTTTCTCTGCTCAGGCTTCTTCTGTTCACGCATTGTCATCCGCCTCGTAGGCGTTGATGATCCGCTGGACCAGTCGATGGCGCACCACATCCTGCGGTTCAAAATAGAGGAACTCGACCCCTTTGAGACCGTTTAAGATTCTCTCGGCATCGCGAAGACCGGATCGGTCGGGCTGCGGTAAATCCACCTGCGTGATATCGCCGTTGACCACCGCTCTTGAGCCAAACCCGATGCGGGTGAGAAACATCTTCATCTGTTCCGGCGTGGTGTTTTGCGCTTCATCCAGAATCACGAAGCTGTCGTTCAAGGTGCGACCGCGCATGAAAGCAATCGGTGCAACCTCGATTACACCGCGCTCAATCATCTTACTGACCAGATCAAAGCCGATAATGTCGTAAAGCGCGTCATAGAGCGGACGCAGATAAGGGTTGACCTTCTCCACCAGATCTCCGGGTAAGAACCCCAACTTCTCCCCAGCCTCAACCGCGGGCCGAGCCAACACCAGCCGAGAAATCAGCTTCTCCTTAAGCAAGGCCGCTGCCATCGCCACCGCAAGATAGGTTTTGCCAGTACCGGCTGGACCGATCGAGACCACCAAGTCGTTCTCCGCCATCGCTTGCAGATATCGGTGTTGATTGACCGTCCGCGGTCGCACATAACGCCGCGCTGCGTGTACCAATCCGCCGCCGAGAAACACCGACTCCAGAGCCAATCCAGGTTGTTGTTGATGGGTGCTCAACGCGGTGGTGATGTCTTCATCCCGAAATTCGAAACCACCGGACAAAAGCCGGCCCACGTTGGAAAAAAACTCCACCGCACTGGCCACCGCATCAGCACTACCGTCCAGATGCAAGACGCTCCCGCGAGCGTTGAGTTCCACCTCCAACTTCTCTTCGAAACGGCGCAAGTTACGATCCTTGGGCCCGTAGAGCGACTCAAGTCCACGGTTGCCGAGATCGACCTCAGCCTGCACCGTGTTTACAGCGGTGGTCATCAAGGGTGTCCGTCTGACAACAAAACGATCATCCGAGCTTAGCGTTGGTAATCATAGAAGCCTCGACCACTCTTGCGGCCAAGGCGCCCCGCTGCCACCATCTGCTTGAGCAAGGGAGGGGGAGCAAACCGTTTCTCTCGATACTCCTCAAACATGATATTGCCGATGTACAGGGTGGTGTCGAGACCGACAAAGTCGAGCAAAGTGAATGGCCCCATTGGATAGCCACAGCCCAATTGCATTCCTTTGTCGATGTCTTCCACCGACCCCACCCCTTCTTCCAATGCACGAATTGCGTCAAGCAGGTAGGGCACCAGGAGACGATTGACAATGAATCCGGAGTTGTCCTTGCAGGCTACCGGCTGCTTGCCTATCGCCTCGGCAAACGCGTGCGCCGATTCGATCACTTCGTCTGCAGTCAGGATCGTCTGCACCACCTCGACCAACTTCATCACCGGTACCGGATTGAAAAAATGCAACCCAACAAAACGGTCTGGCCGTTGCGTTGACATCGCTAACTGCGTGATGGTCAGCGAAGAAGTATTGGAAGCGTAGATCGCATCCTCTTTGATCACCTGATCAACCGCTGCAAAGATCTTCGCCTTCTCATCGACGTTTTCAATAATCGCTTCGATCACCAAATCGCAATCGGCAAGATCCACAACCTCGGTGGTGCCGTGAAGTCGGGCGAGCGTCGCGTCACGGTCCGCTTCGGAGAGCTTGCCCTTGCCGACGGCGCGTTCCAACGAACCATTCAACTTGGCCATACCCTTGTCTAGAAACTCCTGGTTTACTTCGCGCACTGTGGTTTCCAGTCCCGCCCGCGCGCAAACTTCGGCGATCCCCGACCCCATCAGTCCACACCCCAACACACCAACCTTGCTAATTTCCATCTCTGCTCCTTTCACTCACCGTGCAGCCATTTTGAATGGCAATCTAGGCTGCTGTAGTTCGGCCCACGTTTAGTTTGACTCGAAGTCAGTACTGCCCGGTGACTTTGTTCGTTCAATTTTGATCTCGCGCTGATCGAGTGCGATCTGTTCGATGCGCACGCTCCAAGCATCTTCCGGTTGCCAGCCGAGTCGATCAGCCCATTCCACGATTTTTATCGCCGGACCAGCCAGTAGCTCATCCATGCCCAGTGACTCTATCTCTTCAGCGTCCAAGCGGTATAGATCGATATGTATAACCGTCGGCACACCCAGGTGATCGACAGAGTATTCGTGGATCAGCGTGTAGGTGGGAGATTGCACCTCGGACCCTGGCACGCCTTGAGCCTCGGCGAGTCCCTGAGCAAACACCGTCTTCCCGGAACCCAACTCGCCGTAGAGCAACACCACATCGCCATCGACCAACTGACTGCCCAAAATACGGGCAATTTCCAACGTTCGATCGATGCTGGGTGAAATCACCATCAGTTCTCAAACCGCTGCCAAACTCGACTCAAAGCGTCAACCAGATCTCCAGCGATCATTCCCGCCTCAGAACGGCTACCGGCAGCCGCAGTGCCTGCCCTCGCGTGCGCCCAAACCGCCACCCGAGCGGCATCCAAAGCCGACAGGCCCTGAGCTAGCAGAGCACCGACGATCCCGGTCAGAACATCACCACTTCCCGCAGTTGCCATCCCGGAGTTGCCGGCCCGCACAATTTGCAGACTCGACCCGGGAGCTCCGACCACCGTGCCAGCCCCTTTCAACACCACAACCTGGCCGCAACGCTGTACCGCCTGGCGGGTACATTCCAAAGGATCGGCCAGCACCTGCCCCAAATCACAGTCCAAGAGTCGACTAAGTTCGCCCGGATGTGGGGTCAACACCATTGGCCCTTGGCGATTGCTGAGATCCTCCAAGTGTCCGGCAAAAGCGTTCAGGCCATCGGCATCCAGCACCAATGGCACTTCGCTGCGCAGAGCCACCTGCCGCGCCACCTCTCGGGCAACCCCAGCAGTTCCCAGTCCCGGACCCAAGGCAAGCGCTTCAAACTTCTCGACGCGTTCCAAGACTTCGTCGATCGCGTCAATCGCGAAGCTCTCCGAGCGATCACACGCCACACCTACGGTCATCGCTTCCGGCACCAGGATGTCTATGCGATCCGCCACTGCCCCCGGCGCCGCCACCGTCACCATGCCGACGCCCGAACGCAACCCAGATCGGGCCACCAAACTCGGAGCCCCACTCATGCCCCGACTCCCCCCAACCACCAAAAGGTGGCCAAAGGTTCCTTTGTGGCCTCCCGGGAACCGCTTGGGGACAAGATCAGCAATCTCGCTCTCGGTGAAGCGCTCCACCGTCGGCATGCCTAAGATATCGGCCGGGTCGGCACCGATCTCCGTTGTAGTGACAGCTCCACAAGCTTCCGCATTGGGCGACAACAAGCAAGCCGGTTTTTCAGCGACAAAAGTGATCGTTGCGTCAGCAAGGACTTGAGATCCCGGGGAAGCCGCCAAATCAGCTTGAGTACCGCTAGGCAAATCGATGGCCAGCACGCCGCGGATCCTCCCCGCCTCTTGGCTCCGCGCAATCTGGTCCACCCATGTGCTCCAAGGCGGATCCAACGCACGACTCAATCCGGTGCCAAACATCGCATCCACCAGCCAAGTTTTCTTACCCAGGTCCAAAAGAGAGGACAGCTCCGTCGGGCCAATGCGTGGAGTGAGTCCGTGTTCCAAACAGCGCTGATGCTGAGCCTCGGCGTCACCGGTCCCGGGAGTCTGCCCAAGAACTACTGCCACCTCGCGCCCAGCGAGATGCAAGCGTCGGGCAATCCCCAGACCATCACCTCCGTTATTCCCTGGCCCACAGAGAATCAGCAGTGGTCCCGACGGAGCCACTTGCTGAACCCATTCAGTGGCAGCGCGGCAGGCATTTTCCATCAGCTCCAGCCCGCTGACCCCGAGCGCTTGTGCTTCCGAGTCGTAGCGACGAGCCTCACTTGCTGTGATCACCCGCATCGAACTCTCAAGCCACGGTTGGTGACCGTGAGGCTCCGCGCGGAGCGAGTCGCCCCATCGCTTGCAGAGCCGTTTCAGTCGCTGGGCATCGCCGCAGACCGTCTTGTAGACGCAAAGTCAAACGCTCTAAGTCTTCCGGCGTGTCAACATCCGAGAGTTTCTCGATCAGCCGGGTGTCGAGTCCACGTTGCTGTGCCGATGCCACCACCGTGCTCAGCACGCTTGCTTCGCTCCAGCGGACACCGTCCAACAAGCCATCGATCACCGTCTCTCGGCGCGTCGCGATCAAATAGAACCCTCCGTCGGTCACCGGGCCCAGGACCAAGTCTGCGCCGTTTTCCAGTTCGTCAAACGCCCGGCCAATCTGTTGGCTCTTGAGTTCAGGATGGTCGCTACCGACGATCGCCACCCGCTGCCAACGCAGGTGGCCCGTATGTAGTGCATTCTCCAGCCGGCTGCCAAGATCTTTGCCCGATTGGGTAATCGAAGGCAGCGCCAAATCAACAGGGCCCCCGCACCTGAGATCCCAGCTGATCAGCGTCTGCCAGTGTGGGTTGGCAGTCCCTGACAAGACATCCGCCCTCATCGCGGCATGCAAGGCTTGACGTTCAGCCAGCGTAAGAATGGGAGCGAGACGGGTTTTGACCTGAACAGCGGTCGCTGGCTTGGTAAACAAAATCAAACCCTGATCGCAGTGCGGCTGGTCAAAAAGGCCCAGGTTCCGAGGATCCTGTTGGTCACGGGAATCCTGTTGCCAACCTTGGGCGAAGCTGTCCGAGTCTCGGTCCATGATCAAATGTTACCGTGCTAGCTGGCAATTGGTTGGTAGTCTGATCTCGTGCCTGTTTCCAGCGCCGAAACTCGTGTGCCCAGGACGGGCACGAAAACCGTGACGCAACCCATCATCACTCTCACCACCGACTTTGGCACCCAAGATGAGTACGTGGCAGCGATCAAGGGTGTTTTGCTCTCTCGCCTGCCAACGGCACAGATTGTTGACATCTCGCACCAGGTCGCCCCAGGAAACCTACAGCAAGCCAACTATCTACTCACTGGGGCAGCTTGTTACTACCCGGCGCATACGGTCCATACCGTGGTGGTCGATCCGGGGGTCGGAAGCGACCGGCAGATTCTGGCGGTGGAACATTCTCAGGGTCGGTTTCTAGGCCCTGACAACGGAGCACTAACTCGCTACCTTGATGACGGAAATGTGATCGCGGTTAACCGACCCGACCTCTATCTGGATCACGCCGGAGAGACCTTTCATGGACGCGATCGTTTCGCTCCATTGGCAGCCGCAATCGCCCAAGGCTGTGGAGTGGCCTCCCTCGGTGTGCCAGCGAGACAGCCAATGACCTTAGACCTAGCCCCGCTTGAACGTTCCGACAGCTGGATCGAGGGCACGGTGATGCACATCGATCGATTCGGCAATGCCGTTACCAACATTCCGGACTCCTGGCTAACCAGCTTGCCAAGCAAGATCTGTACTTGGGTGGACGATCGCCCGATCTGTCGCCGAGTCGACCACTACCAGGAGCTCCCCAACGGCCGACCGGGATTTCTGAGCGGGTCGCGGGGCACCGTGGAGCTGGCACTCAACGGAGCCTCCCTTGCTGAGGAATGGCAGCTTTCGGTAGGAGCCCTGGTACGGGTTCAAGCAGGTGCCCCACCGCGAAACCAGGAACCCGCGCGGAGCTAGGAAAGGCAACCCCGGTGTTGGCCTAACGCAAACATCGGTTCAAGCGAAAGACCATTATCGACCACCGCTCGCTAGGTCATCGACAGGGCTGCGGCTAGAGGCCCGTCGCTGAAAGCAAGACCAGGCTCGATCAGAGAGCTGGAATCTCCAAAAGTGGGGTCCTGGTGAAGGATCTCTGGTCCACGCTAAATGGTTCAAATAGAATGACCTGGACCGTCGTTCGCCATAACCCTATCGACGGCAAGGAGTGTGAGGGATGACTCAGTGGGAGTACAAGATCATCAATATTCGCAGTGAAAACTACCGGCTCGACCCTGAAGCTGCACGCGAGTTGAACCTGTTGGGTGAGGAAGGCTGGGAGCTAATTTCAATCACCTCGGTCAACTTCAAGAGTGGCGCCACCGACAACATCGCGATGGTGTTCAAGCGTCCTCGCCCCTAAAACGTTCGGTCACCTCACTCACGCCGCGCGCCTTGCGAGCGGCGACAAAACCGACCGACAGTGCCACTGCTAGCCCGGTCCAGGCTCCGGTCTTCCAGCGCACCCCAAAATCATGACCGACAGTTTGTCGTAGCGAGTCGAGAGCCTCTTCAAAGCGACTCCGCGCCTCAACCAGAGCGTCAGTCTTCGAGTCGTGGTGCCTCATCATTACCCAGTTGTTTACGCATCCAATTGCGATGCTCAGTCCAACGGCGCTTCACCAAGGATTTGGGAGTCTCTACGTTCTTGAGCCGTCTACGACCAACCCAAATCAAAATCACCGCCAGAATTGCAAAACCAACACCGACTCCTAAGAAAGATGCCCACCTTGGGAGGACAGAAAATATCAGTTCGACCGCTGCCAGCATGAAGGCACTCAACGCGACCACTAGAAACGCGAACCCAGCGGCGATGGTCAGCACCGCTCCGACACTAACTCTGGCCGAATGGCGCATCTCGCTACGCGCTTCACGCCACTCGCCAGCGACCACCTGAGCGAACGAGGCGCCCAGTTTTCCCACCGCAGACCACGCTCCCGATCTCACGAGCCCCCTCCGTGCTGGCATCGATATATTTTACAGAGGATCACGGGAAGCTTCGAACCACTACATCCTGAGCCAGATAACTACTCTTAGCCCCCAACTCGTCCCGGATACCAACCGCAACCCGGTGGGCACCTGGGCGCATTCTCATCTCCAAGCGGTAAGGGTAGTCCAACTCCAGCAATCGATCGATTTCTTCGCTCGGTAGTTCCACCGGTACATCCAGATCGGCAACGTCGCTGACTCCACCCTCTTCGTCAAGCGCTGAAACGTAGACCGTCAAGCGTCCCTGATGGGCATCCTCGGTGGGAATTAGTGTCATCTTGGAGACCGGAATTTGTAGCCAAACCACCACGTCGAATAGTCCGTCGTCGCGCAGCCGCATTTCTTCGAAGGCCAACTTCGCACCAAACGGGTTGTCTTGAAGCCCAAAGCGGAGGGTTGCCAAGGTTTCGTCTTCGACGCGCTCGGCAACTGTCTGTTCACGGTAGCTTTCGCGATGACGGATCACCAGTTTCTTGCGCTCTGGAATCTCCACTTTGATGCGATGCCCACGCCCCGAAACCGCGCCCGCTGGGGTGTAGCCGAGTGAATAATAGTTATCAAAGTCTTGCCGCACACGATCGAGACCTGGTCCGACGTTGTTGGTGTTGAGGATTGCGAAACCGCCGGTCTGAGCCGCCAAGAAGCGTAACGGTTGTTGATGATTCCTGATGTAGACGCTATCGACAAACCCCCCCAGTCCTGCCTGGCCACCAGATCTGGTCTGGACGCTGGCTCCGGCGTAAGGTCGTAACCCCGCGGCATCGATAGTGTAAAAAGTAACTCCGTTTGCCGAGGCACTGGCAGCCAATGCACGAAACTCACGGGTGGCGTCGAAATCTATAGCCCTCAGTTGCACCGGGCTGGCGCTGTACTTCTGCTGCAACGCATAGAAAGCCGATTCCGCCGCTCGCATCGGCATGCCATCGCTAACGTGTAAGATTGCGCGACGACCGCGTACTCCGGCTAGCTGATTAACGAAATCGTTGAGCGCCCGGATACTGAAACGCAAGTCACTAAACGTCGACTCGGCATAGGTCTGGACCGAGATCGTCGCATGGCTTTCGCTCTGTGCCTCTTCGATATCGCGCATCACTTGTCGACGATCGGAGTCGGCGGTCACAGCATGTCCAGTGTAACGCTCTAGCTCCAAGAGTTTGGCGAACAGTAGATTTCGATTGGTACTAAACGGCGATTGCACATGCAACGTCCGGTCGTAAGAAACCAGCATCACAATGTCGTCGTCCTGCAACTGTGTTTGCAAGAATTCGCGCAATTTTCGAAAGACCCGGTTCCGGTTGTAGGGTCGAATGTTGAAGTTGTCGACGTAGATCACCAAATTGAGAGGTAGATCGAGTTTTTCGACCGGTTGACTCTCGACCGTCGAATCACCCGCAGCGACTGCCACAGCGGTTTGTTTTTGCCCGGCTTCAACGGCAAAGAAGTTCGTCACCTGGACTGGCCGCTTATCTTCGAACAGGTGAAAGTCGTCTCGGGTCAAACCGAGGATCGGATTCCCGTCCTTGTCGGTCACCCGCACGTCCACGTTAACCACAGTGACGTCAACGCTCTCTGAAAACTGACTACTCTCGTCAACAACCGGGCTCTCGGTGCCTCGCTCCGTTGCCTCGGTAGTTTCTTCTGGAGGCGGAGGTGCGGATACCGTGGGGGAATCAGCAGCCACTGCAAGCTGCGTGGAATCTTTGTTGTCGTCCGAATCCTGCGACCATCCCTGCGGCGCCAACATAGCGACCGCAAGCAAAGCGAGGACCCCTGATCGGAGGGTGGGGGTCATGGTTGTTCTTCGTTTCCAAGACGACCAACTACAAAACCAAGTATCTGTAGCGGCCCTTCAAAGTAGATGATGCTCCGGGCCTAAGGAGTGATCTCCGCAGACCCAGAAATCATCGTACCACTGGTTGGATCATAGACTGCAACCACCACTTCATGTCGTTGGCGGCGTATTTCTAAGTTGGTTTGGTAGATGAAATTGTCTTCCGCGGTAGGAGTTCCGCGACCCTTCAACTCAATCGGAATCACCGGTATGTCGGCTTGATTACCACCTTGGTCAATCACCGCGACGCGAAGTTCCAGGTTCGCGGCCAATTCATCTCCTTCACCAGTGGGTATGAACGCGACCCGATCCATAGGAATCCTAACTTCAAGCGGAACCTGGACTTTGCCTCGCCCGGCCCGTTTAGGCAATCCGAAACTGAGGTCCAGGCGCGCGCCTGGCAAAGGAACCCCGAACATCAGTGCTCCCTCGACGGCCATCGTCGTTTCCGCCTTGCGTGATAGATCAAGATAGTCCTTACGCATACGCACCGACAGACCCGGTCGGGCGACTGTCACCCGCACATCTCGCACCGAATCATCTCCTTGCCAAGCTGGAGAAAACCCTAGCCAGTAGTAGGAGCGAGTATCCGCAAACACCCTTTCGAGAGCCAAGCGACGCTGAGAGTTGAAGTACGCCTCGCCACCGGTCTCATTAGCAATAAAAGCGAGGGAACTATGGACCTCACGCTCACGCAAGAACGACGATCTCTGCCCACGAGCCGCGACGAAAGACGACCGCTGACTTGCATCGGGTAAGCTCTGCGATAATCCCTCAACATCGACCGGATAGATGGTGTAGCCCAGTCGATTGGCGGTATCCGTTAGGTCACGAAACAGATCTCCGGGGGCCCCGGATCGTCCCCAGTCGTAGACCAAGCGATTGCTATCGGCAACCGCGAACTGACCAGGTAGAAACGGCCAGCCACCCATCAACAGCACCATGACCTTGCGTCCAGGTGGGCTTGCAAAGCTTCTCAAAGTGGAAGCGGCAGCCCGCACCGAACGTTCGACGTGGCCTGCCAGCAGAGATGCATAGAACCGCTCCTCCGGAGACATGTCCGCAAGAAACCCCGTCGGCCCAAAAACTCCCCGGCCGCGGTTCGTGCCGACGTCAATCGACTCAGCGTCGACCTCAAAGCCGCCCTCTCGGAAGCGCTGGCTCTCTAAGAGGAAGCCATCGAAGTCAAATCGTTTCTTCTCTGCCAACCGTTGCAACCCCATCGCTTGACGCTCCTTGGCCTGCGCCAAGGAGGCTTGAATTTCCGTTTGGGATTGACTCCACGAAGAGATCATCTCCGGTGTTCGCCCGTTCCAAGAAACCACCGCAACCCGGTCTTCCGGTGCGAGCAAGCCAAGATCTCGTGCAAAGGCGTCAATCACCTTATCCCGATCCCGAGGCAGAGTGAAAAAACTATCGACAAAAACCAAATAACTAGTACCGACTGGATGTCCTGGGGCAATGCCGGGAAGGGAGGAGCCTGAATCTTTGGCCTCAACCGCCACACCACCACGAACCTCGTTGAAGAATTCGATCGGATATTGTTCGCCATCGATCTCCAGGCGAAAGTCCTCTAGCGGCAGGTCTTGTACCCGGTTGCCTTCTTCATCAACCACCACCACTTCCAAGTTCACCACCCGAACATCGATCACATCGCCAAACACACCTGGAAGGCTTTCCTGAGCCGCAAGCGGCGCCAGACTCAATGCTATTGCTGTCGTTAGTGCGAGGGAACTCTTGAGAGGTTGTAAACGCATGGGGGTTTCTCCGTCACCTGTTGGTGGTCATCGCCTGTCTCACCCTAGCTTGCATAGCAAAGTGCATACCGGATTATCGATTGAGTTTGTCTGCAACCTGTTGCGCGATGCAGACCGCGTGTTCTCTGGAGTTTTCGATGAAGATTCGGTTGGTATCCAATCCAGCCCGCAAAGAACCAGCGATGTACAAGCCTGGGACATTGCTTTCACAAGTTCCTGTGTCAACCGTTGGAACCAAAGTCGTCGCATCCACTTCGACCCCAACATTGGAAAAAAGATCCATCTTTGGCTGGTATCCGACCAATACGTAGGCAGCGTCCGCTTTTAGATCTCTCACACCATCTGGAGTCTCGACCTGCACCCAACCACCGTCCTCAAATGAACACACCCGACTTCGATAAAGAGCGGTCACTGAACCTTCCTCGACTCGGTTGTCAAAGTCGGGTTTCAACCAATATTTGACCGTAGGCTTAATCGATGGACCCCGGTGTACCAGCGTCACTTCTGCACCTGCGCGCCACAGATCGAGCGCAGTTTCTGCGGCGGAATTGCCTCCGCCGACAACCAAAACCCGCTCACCGAAATGGCGATAGGGCTCCAAGTAGCGGCTGTGGACCCACGGAAAGTCTTCTCCCGGGACCTCGAGTCTGCGCGGGAACTCGAAGTACCCCATCGCCACCGCGACATAGCGTGCAGTAAACATCTCTTCTCCGGCATCTGTCATCGCTCGAACTCGAAATCCCTGATCGTCTACCCTCTCAATCGAAGTGACCCGACGGTGGCTGGCGATCGGCAACTGATACTGACGGATCACCGAGTGGTAGTAGGTCACCGCCTGCCGACGATCGGGTTTGGCTTCGGGGATCGAGAACGGCACGCCGGCAATCTCTAAGAGATCGGTGGTGGTAAAAAACTGCATGTTGGTTGGGAACGCCAAAACGCTAGCTAGTGCTGGACCGCTGTCGATCAGCAACGGTGACACCCCACGACGTCGCGCCTCCGCGCCAATCGCGATCCCTGTGGGGCCAGCGCCGATCACCAGAAGTTCCGGACTGCGCGTAGGTTCTTTCTCCGCTAAAGCAGCTTTTGAATTCCGATCATTCACCATAGCCTCGCTCCTCCCGAACCAATGAACCGAACCTTAGAAAGTCTCCCCGCAAGCCAGTCTCCGCTGGCAAGAATCGAGTCTATCCGTGATACCCCTTGAGCTCGTTGCGCGGCAATCGCCGCACCCATCGCACACCCTGTACCGCGCACCCACCCTGCTTCCACTCGTGGACGCTCAATAGGTATCACTTCGGAACCGTTCGAGGCCCAATCGACGACTACACCTTCGGTCGACGAATCGCCCCCTGTAACCACGCACCAGCCGGACTCGGGCGCTAACGCCATCGCTAACTCCTCTGCCGGTGCGTCGCTACCGGCAAGCGCTCGCGCCTCACCGTAGTTGGGGGTTGAGATCGACGCAGTTGCCAACAAATGCCGCAGCCCATCCCAATCCGATTCCGGAAGCAACAAGCTACCGTCGCCACTCCACAGGATCGGATCGACGATCAACTCGACGTCTGCCGTCGCACTCATTTCAAGGATCACCTCTGCGATCTCCAGATTGGGAACCACACCGACTTTCCAAACTAGGAAAGGAATATCTCCGGTGACCACCTGCAGTTGCTGCAGAACATCCTGCCGCGCTAAAGCGACGACCCGATGCACTTGCTGTGAGTCTTGGATTACGATCGAGGTAATCACTCCAGAAGCTGGAACCTCTAGCTCGCGAACCGTCAGTAAATCTCGAGCAATACCTGCTGAACCGGTGGGATCCCAGCCACCAATGGCCAGAACGCCCCCGGCAGCATCGTCAGACCTAGGAGCGAGCTGGTTGGTCAAGAGACCTCGAAGCCATCTGTTTCCACAGCAACAACAGGAACGCGATCACAATCAAGCTAATGATCTGGGCCAAGGTCAACCCGCCAAAAAACCGATCGTCTTTGGCCCTCAGAAACTCGACCAAAAAACGTTCGATCGCCAACAACAAGAAGACCGCGATAGCGGTCAAGCCGGGGCGCCAAACAACAAACTTTCGGCGTCCCCAAAACCAGATTGCGCCCGCGGTTAGGGTTTCGTACAACTGGGTCGGGTGAACCCGAATCAGATCGGACGCGGCACCTTCAACCGGCAAGCTAAAAGCCTGTCTCAAGGCTCCAGCGGTGGTCGGTGGCAAACCGACCGGAAAAGAAACGCCCCACGGCAGCGAAGTGGGCACGCCGTAATCATCGCCAACCAGAAAGCAACCAATGCGGCCCACTGCGTAGCCCAGGGCCAGACCAAGCGCGGCACTATCGGCCACGTGAGCGGTACCCAGTTTGCGCTTTCGGCCAGTGAGCCACACCGCCAATGCCCCGAGCAGAAAACCTCCATACCAAACCAAGCCGGCCCTACTGAGCAGCAATGCCGGGTCTCCGTAGAGGATCGCGTAGTAGATCTTGGCGCCCAGAATGCCGCCGATTCCGGCGGCCAACAGCAACGCACTAGCGTCCTCTTCGTTCCCTTGTCCACGTGTTTTCAAACTGTGACTGAGCTGCCAGTAAGCGGCCAAAAAGGCCATCATCATCATGATGCCGAAAGGGCTGATGCTCAGCGAGCCGATGTGGAATAGTTCTTCAATCACCTAGTTCTCCTTGTCCGCGGCGATGGTACCAATCTCAGCGGTCGATGACACGGTCGAATCCCGTACAATTCATCGGTGTCGACGACTCGAACAGAAACCACCCAATTTCTCGACTCGTTGGCGTCGTTGGTTGCTTCGACTCGTCGCCGACGCGGGCCGCATCGCTGGCTGATCTTGACCCACGACAACCCCGACCCCGATGCCATTGCCACTGCGGCGGCGATGCAAGCCCTGCTACGGGCCAGTCACGGTGTTCGCGCCACCGTTGGCTACGGCGGCATTATCGGCCGCGCCGAGAACCAGGAAATGGTCCGGGTGTTGCGCATGCGCATGAGTCGAGTTCGCCACCTCAACTGGAATCACTACGCACGAATCATCCTGGTGGATGCCCAACCAGGAACTGGCAACGCGATGCTGCCTGGCTCGCGATCACCAGACGTGGTGGTCGATCATCACCCGCTCCGGCGAACGACCAAGGCAGTTCACACCGTCGACGTACGACCAGATTATGGAGCCTCGGCGACCATCGCCGCGGAGTATCTAGACGCCGCAGAAGTGCCTGTGAGCAAGCATCTGGCAACTGCCCTGGTCTACGCGATTCGCTCCGAGACCCGCGAACTGGGGCGCGAAGCCAGTGACGCCGATCGCGAGCTCTATCGGAATTTATTGCCAGTGGTTAACAGCACCGCCTTGGGACAAATTCAACACCCGCGGCTGCCGATCAGCTACTTCCGCACGCTGCATCGAGCAATGGACGATCTGCGCGGGGTGCGAACCCTGATCGCCACTCATCTCGACTGGGTACCACAACCGGATATTGTCCCCGAGGTGGCTGACTTGCTAGTGCGTATGGAGGGAAGAACCTGGGCGCTTGCCACCGGTGCCTATGAAGGACGCCTTTATGTGTCCCTTAGAACCACCAACCGCAGGGCGGACGCCGGACGTGTGATGCAACAGATCATCGGCAGAAAGGGCAAAGGCGGCGGTCACGGCATGATGGCAGGCGGTTGGCTGCCGATCGCGGAAGATCAAGACCCTGCGGCATTGTCCAATTCCCTGTTAAAGAAACTTGCCAAACGCTTGAATCACGACCCCAAAAAGCTGTCGTCGGTCGTCATGCAATAGCAGCTACAGATCGCCGCCGAGGGCAACCAACCCACTATCGACCAGAGCAGTATCAGACCAACGACGGGCGCGAACCAATTGGGCAGTGAGCCCAGGAAGTCAAACTCGGCGACGCAAAACCAGCTTCTCCAGCGCGCCCGGGTCCAGGCGGATCTTGGCCACAGGAATTCCATCACGCAGCAGCACCGGAACTACGTCGTTAAAACGACGTCGCAGCTCTGGGTCTTGATCGATGTCGACGACCGTATATTCGAGACCCAATTTAGCCCCTTCTTGATCCAGGGCCCGCAACATTTGATCGCACAGGTGACACTCAGATCGCGAAACGACGACCCAGGAGTCATGAGGCGAGGCTTCCGGAGCCTGGGTCACCGGCCTGCGACCTTCCTTATTCCCACTCGATCGTTCCCGGGGGCTTGTTGGTGATGTCGTAGACCACTCGGTTGATCCCTTGTACCTCGTTGACGATGCGCGCTGACACCCGGTCGAGAAAGTCATAGGGCAAACGGGTCCAGTTGGCGGTCATGAAGTCCTGGGTATCCACCGCCCGCAGGGCAGCAACGTTTTCGTAGGTGCGAAAATCGCCCATCACTCCGACACTGCGCACCGGCAACAACACGACAAACGCTTGCTGGGTGCGTTCCTCCCATCCTGAATCGGATAACTCCTGGCGAAAAATTGCATCGGCTTTGCGCAATATATCCAACCGTTCCTGGTCCACCGCGCCCAACACCCGGACCGCCAGCCCCGGTCCGGGAAAGGGGTGACGAGCAATCCAGTCTTCGGGGATCCCCAGTTGTCGCCCTAGTTCTCGTACTTCGTCCTTAAACAACATGCGTAGCGGCTCGACCAACTCGAAATTGAGACGCTCGGGAAGTCCGCCTACGTTGTGGTGACTCTTGATCACTACAGCCGGTCCGGTGACCGCGGTGGACTCGATGACATCTGGGTAAAGGGTGCCTTGCGCCAGATAGCGGACCCCTTCGATCTCCAAAGCCTCTGCCTCAAACACATCAATAAAGGTTTTGCCGATGATCTTACGCTTGGTCTCTGGATCATCGACTCCGGCGAGCTCGGATAGGAATCGTTCGCTGGCATCCACGGCACGCAACGGAATCCCCAGTCCATCCCCCAGACGCTCCACCACCTCGCGTCCTTCATCAAGGCGCAATAGACCATTGTCAACAAAGACGGCTACCGTCCGGTCGCCCACCGCCCGCGCCAGCAAACCAGCGGTCACGGTCGAATCCACGCCGCCAGAGAGAGCACATAGAACTTTGCCGTCGGTCACTTGCTGGCGCAATTGAGAAACCGCGTGCTCCAGGTAACTGCCCATACTCCAGGTGTATTCGGCCTCACACAACCGCAGAAATGCCGCCAAAATTTCCGCGCCATTTTCTGTGTGCAACACCTCCGGGTGGAACTGAAGGCCCCAATGCCTGCGTTCTGGATTATCCATCGCCGCAAACGGAATGTCGGTTGAGGTGGCAACCGCAGCAAATCCCGAAGGCAACGCGGTCACCCGATCTCCATGGCTCATCCAAACGGTGGACGAATTTCCCAGGTCCAGATTGAGAAAGGAATTCTCTCCCCAGTGCACCTCTGTCCTGCCGTATTCCCGAGAGGTGGAGGCTTCCACCACCCCACCCAGAGCGTGCACCATCAATTGCATGCCATAGCAAATACCTAGCAAGGGCAGATCCAAATCCCATAGCGGCGGATCCGGCAGCGGCGCCTCCGGTTCATAGACGCTCTGTGGCCCCCCCGACAAAATGACGCCCACCGGATTCATCGCCAAAATCGACTCGGCATCCAAGTCGTAACGATGGATCTCGCTGTAGACCCCCGCTTCGCGAACTCTGCGAGCGATCAACTGGGTGTACTGCGAGCCGAAATCCAGAATCACGACTCCGCGACGCGATTCGAGTCCCGGCGCTGTTGCCAACTTCTGACTTGCCATGAGATGCCCTAAAGCTCCTTTTCCGATTTGGTCACGCGCCCCATCAGTGCTTCCACGGCATCCCTGATGGGACGCTGTTCGTAGATCACCGCTTCCACTTGATCGACGATCGGCATTTCCACACCTCGCTGCTTCGCCAATCGCGACACCGAAAGCGCGTTCTTGACACCCTCGGCAACCATCATTCCACCGGTCGCGTTGTCTGGCTCCTGGCCTTGCGCCAGGCGTACCCCAACCCGCCGATTTCTCGACAATTCTCCGGTGCAGGTCAGTACTAAGTCTCCCAGCCCCGCCAAACCCGCCACGGTGCGCGGATCGCCACCGCAAGCGACACTCAGCCGAGTAATTTCATGCAAACCGCGAGTGATCAGTGCCGCCAGGGCGTTGTGCCCCAAACCAACACCAAACACGATCCCTGCCGCAATCGCGATCACGTTCTTCGCCGTACCGCCGACTTCGACCCCGGCCACATCAGTGGACGAATACAGCCGCAAATTCTCGGCCGACCATTGATCGCGCAACGACTCGGCGAAGTCTCGGTCTTGCGACGCGATCACTGCAGCGCTGGGTGAGCCGGCGACCAACTCGGTGGCGAAGGTCGGACCCGAGAGCACCCCAAACCGGGTTTCGACCCCGTGTCTTTCCGCTTCGGCAGCCGTCACCTCGCTCATTCGGGCTAGTGAGTCGGTTTCGATCCCCTTGGTTGCCGAGACGACATCGAGTGTCGCGCCTGGCTTTTGCAGCGCCAAGAAACTAGCCAACGCAGAACGAAATCCATGGGACGGGACAACCATCAGCAAAACGTCCGTCTCGACAACGGCGCTCAAATTTGACTCGATACGCAGCGCCGGTGGAAGCTCAACCCCGGGTAGGTAGTCAGCATTGACGCGATCCTCCTGGAGCTTTACCGCCAATTGGGGATTGCGCACCCACAGTGCAGCTTGCTGGCCACCGCGAGCCAGTTGCACAGCTAGCGCGGTGCCCCATGACCCGCCTCCTAAGATCGTCACCCGCATCTAGTGAACGACCTTATGAGAGTCGCATCGGTTTGCAAAGGTGTTTCGACTTGTTCTCGGTCGAACCACAGCACCCGAATGTTGGAATTGCTGATTCTCACGCCTGAGTCATGTTAAGCGCCGCCGAATGCCGTCCAACGCCCATTGGCTTGCAAACGCCCGCACGTAGTCTCGATCTCCCGGAAATCGCCTCCGGCCACTATCGACACAATCTGGAAAGCTCCAAGCAAACCACACCGTACCAACCGGCTTTTCCTCGGAGCCTCCGGTCGGACCGGCAATCCCGGTCACCGCTACGCCGATGTCTGCTGCAAAACGCACCCTGGCTCCTTCCGCCAACTCCACAGCAACTTGTTCGCTGACCGCTCCGTGTTCCTGTAAAGACTGTTCAGAAACCCCCACCTGCTGATTCTTGATGCGATTGTCATAGGCAACCACGCCTCCCAAAACCACCGCGCTGGCCCCCGGGACCGAGGTCAACCGAGCACACAGTTGCCCCCCAGTACAAGACTCGGCAACCGCTACCTTCAATTCTCTCTGGACACATTCCTCCACCACGACCTGCTCCAGAGGCGCTCCCTGGGAGTAGACCGCATCTCCGAGCAAGCTTGTGATCAACGCCAGATCGACCGGGTCTTGTGCCTCCGGAGCTTCGCGCACCTCGATGCGAATGTCTCCAGGACTCGACAACACGGTCACCTGCTCCTTGCCGACCCTCCGGTACAGCTCGACCAGTCGTTCTTCCACCGTCGACTCCGGCAAGCAAGCGACGCGGAACTGAGTTATCCGATTTGCCGTGGTCCGGGTATTCTCTGCGACCCAGGGAAATAGATCGCTTTCGGCGAGTCCTTTCATCTCCCGGGGCACACCGGGCAACAGCACGATCGCCACATCTTGTGCTTCAATCCACAGTCCCGGTGCAGTACCGCGCGGGTTGTGCAACACCTTGGCCCCCTGAGGAACCATCGCTTGCCGCAGGTTCACCGTTGCCATCGGCACCCCGAGTTCGGCGAAACGACTCTCGATGGATTCCGCCACCGGTTCGCTGTGCTGCAACTCCAGTCCCAACGCGCCAGCCACCGCTTCGCGGGTTAAGTCGTCAGAGGTCGGGCCCAGGCCGCCGGTAACCACAACCAGATCTGCCTGCTCTATGACAAAAGCAAGGCTCCGCTGTAGGGCTGCCATGTCATCCCCGACCACGCCCTTGCCCACCAAAGGGACTCCAAACTCTGCCAGTTTCCCCGCCAACCAAAGAGAATTGGTGTCGCTGCGACCGCTGCCGAGAAGTTCGCTGCCCACTGCCAGTACGTATGCGCGCATCAGACAATCATAGGAAACCCGAGAGATTTCTGCTGCCAACCCCAAATACCCCGTTGACACTCCGAGTGACCCTGCCTAGGATCTTTGTTTCATGCTTAAGTTTTTGCCATCCCTCCGTCTGTTCGCGCTATCGATCGGTATCATTCTGGTCCTCGGATCGAACTTGGCAGCAGCGGAGATCGGCTACCGGCAAGCCGCTCAGTCCGAAAGACCACTCACCATGTTGGCGATCGACCATGGAGTCGAGATTCAAGACGGCTCCAAAACCCAGCGAGTCCCGTTGTCTTCGACCACCTGGATGCAAGCGATTGAGCGCCTGGGCTCGGCGCCTTCGTCGGGCCCGGGGGACTCGGGCTGGATCGCCACCGGCACCACCGAGTACGCGCGAGGGCGCCGCATCACGCTCAAAACATCAAACGGTGGCGGAACGCAAAATCTCCCCTCGCCGCCCAGCGTCAACGGCTCGATCTCTTGGTGGCCGTTGCCAATCGTGCACCACTCTCAGTTAGTCGGTCTCGCCTGGCTAGAGGGCGACCGCTTGGACCGCCTGGCAGTGGTCGCAGCGCGTTGGAATCAGGGTCAGTGGTCCAAACCGGTAGTGGTTTCCCCCACCGGTATCGGCAGTCAGGCCGGCTTGGCAGCCACAGTTTTGGACAACGGAACTTGGATCTTGGCCTGGACCCGTTTCGACGGCGAAGACGACGAAGTATTTTGGGCCAGCGGCGACGGCCTTAGATTCCGCCGTCCTACTCCCTTGCACCGAGGCAATAGAGTAGCCGACATTCTGCCGAGCTTGGCGGCCAACGGTAACCAAGCGACCGCCGCTTGGAGTCGCGAACAGGGAGACCGTTACATTCTGGAAATGACTCACTTTGACGGCAAGCGCTGGAGCAAAGTCGACGTCGATCCGGTAACCGCCGTTGGAGCCCACTTGCATCAAAAGCAGGGCGAACTTTTGATCAGTCTATGGACCCAGCGTGGGGGTCAGCCGATTTGGGCTCTGGCCAAGCTCGATCAACGGAAATTGACAATCCTGGATTCAACCGCCGGCGGGCGGGCTCGACCCGCGGTGCTCGGCGAGTCGGGCACCTTCGCGCGGGTACCAAACCAGACAAGAGGCGACTCGTGACGAAGTTTTTTTCAGGCAAACTACTAGCTTCTCGCGGTCTCTTCACAGTACTACTTGGCGCTCTGTCAATCGTAGGTCCAGCCCATGCGATCGGTCGTGTGGTGGCGTTTGGCGACAGCATCACCGACGGACGCGGGGACGAGGAAGGTTTGGGGGGCTATCCACCTCGCCTACAAAAGCATTTGCGGGACAACGGCCATCCGAATGCGGTGGTAGTGGCTTCGGGAGTGCGCGGAGAAACCACTCCAGAAGGGCTATCTCGTATTGGCTCGGCGGTTGGTAGCGCTGAGATAGTAGTCATTCTCGAAGGTGCCAACGACATATTCCAGGGAATTTCGGTCGAAACTTCGGCCAAGAACGTCCTCAAGATGGCTTCGCTTGTTCGAAGCAAGAATGCCGAACCGGTGATCTCGACCTTAACTCCATTTTGGTTCAGGGCCTCGGTGAACCGCGGCAACGCACTCACCATTGAGCACTCCAACGTCTTGCGCGAGGGAGCCCACGCAGCAGGCGACAGCCTGGCAGACGTTTTTGATGCTTACTGGCGAGTCCCGGACCGCAACTTTGACCTCTACGACAATCGTTTCGAAGATCGATTGGGGCACCCCAATGCTGCTGGGCATTTGTTAATCGCCCAAGTCATCGGCGACCAGTTGGCAGATATCGACAGTGCTCCCCCGGTAGTCGGCGCCACCGTGCCTCGAGATGGAGCGAGCAAGGTCGTCCCAGGTAAGAAGCTCAACATCAAACTCTACGACTTTGGAACCGGAGTGGATGCCACCGAGAGCACTATTTTGGTCAACGGCGAGCCCGTGCAGACCTTCCGCTCAGACAAGGAAACCCGCGTTGAGCTCGGACATACTCCGGCAACTCCCTGGACGGGGGTGGTCAAAGTCGAGGTCATCACCCAAGATCTCGCTTCGCCAGCAAATTCGATCGAACGCTTTGCCACCTTGTTTTCCATTGATGGGACCAGTTTCTTTCGCGGCGACATCAACTTTGACGGTCGAGTCGATGGCCACGATCTCGCCCAGTTGTCGTTTAGCTTCGGTACCACCAGCGCGGATACCGATTATCGGCTCGAAGCCGATATCAACGGTGACGGCAGCGTCGATGGCGAAGACTTGGCGATCGTCGCAAACAACTTTGGTCAAACTTCGGGATAACAGTTCACCACGCTACCCGGCAGCCTGTCACCTTCTAGCAGGCCCGTTCTTTCGTGGTACTTGAAATAAGCGCGGTCTATCGAACCAGCGGCGGCGCAACACCTTCGTCACGCACCTGCCAGCAACTCTCCAATTCACTGAGCCACGCCCGGTCTTCGTGGCGTAGATAGGCAATCGCGATCACCTCTCCTGCCGCCACTGGATCGCCCAGGCGCAGTAGGCGTCGGATGGCAACACCCGCGTCCAGCCCAGACTCGGAACTAGGCTCGGAACCAGTCCCGAAACTAACCCCAGAAAAGGCCTTACTCTGCAGCAATAGTCCCAGCTTACGTAGATCGATCTCCGCCAGAATTCCCGATTGCTCCGCCCGAATGGGAAATTCCTGCTCAGCCAAGTCTTGCGGTGTTCTATCTGGCCGTTCATTCACCGCCTCCGCCTGGGCCAGCCAATTTTTCGTAGCGCCCTGGTGGTGCGCCCATTGACAGAAAGTCTCCAACGCTCGCCCCGATCGCAGTTGATCGGCTAGATCGTCACGGCTGGTCTCGGCTCCGATGACCCGGCACGCTTCTGTCGACAAAGTTAAGGTCACGTCGATCAAGTCTTGGGCACCACCTCCGGCCAACACCGCCAGCGATTCCTCGACCTCAGCACTGTGTCCCGCCCAGTCTCCCAAAGGTTGCGACATGTCGGTGACAAACCCCGAACTCTTGACTCCAGCTTGTTGGGTCGCGGCAACCAGGTCCTTGAGCAGGCCTCGACTGTCGGCCAAGGCCGGGAAAATCGCACCCGGTCCGGTCTTAACGTCATAGATCACCGCAGCGGATCCCAGTGCAACTTTCTTGGAAACAATGCTCGAGGTCACCAAGGGTCTGGAGACGACGGTTCCGGTGCGATCTCTCAAGTTGTAGAAAATGCGGTCTGCAGGGGCAATGCCCGGAGTCGCCAACCCGATCGCGATGCCGGTCTGGTGCAAGGCATCCAACATTTGCTGTCGATCCAGATCAAGGCGTAGTCCCGGAATGGTCTCGAGTTTGTCGGCTGTGCCCCCAGTATGCCCCAGAGCGCGCCCGGTGAGCATCGCCACCGGCACACCAACCGAGGCCAACAACGGTGCCAAAATCAACGACACCTTGTCACCGACTCCGCCGGTGGAGTGTTTATCTACTAGGTTGGGAATCTCGTCGCGAAGACGCCAAGTCTCGCCAGAAGCAACCATCGCGCCTACCAGCGCTTGGGTCTCGGTCTGATCGAGGCCGCGGATGGCGGTCGCCATCAGAAACGCGGCCGCTTCTCCCTCACCCCAAGAACCGTTGACCACACCATCAACGACGGCCTCAATTTCATCCGAAGTCAGCGCCTCGCCGCGCCGCTTTCGATCCAGAAGCTGGTAAGGAAGTACAGGGGTTGTCTGGTTTTCAGTCAACCGGTCCCCGTCAGTCGGCTTCCAGAAGATCGCTCACCTCGGCGGCCAACGGAGAATTGGGAAACTGCTCTACCAATTCGGCGATCGCCGACTGCAAATCTTCACCTTGGCCCGCCGACTGGTGGGTCAACGCGGTCTCGTAAAGGCGAAGATCCTCGGGAAGCGACCCCGCCTGCAAGACAGCCAGAGCCTCCTCGTACTGCTCGGCCGCGCGCAGCTGATGAATCCGGTTGGTGATCGCAACCACGGTGATCGCATCTACGTCAGAGCCTTCAGCCTGCTGCCAAAGCTCCGCCTGATCGACATCGGCCAAGGTCGCCTGATAAAGACGCGCCATGCGGCCAGTAGAACCGCCATACTGATCGACCACCGCGTCCAACGAACTGCCGTCGACGGAACCGCCATCGGTCGCATCTTCCAAACCGTTGACTGCCTTGTGCAAAGCGTAGGCGCCACGCTCGGCGCGTGCTTGACGCTGCTGCATCCAGAATGCAATCAACAGCACCACCAAAGCCAGTAAACCGGCGCCGATCAAAATTCGCTTCCAGTTATCCGCTACATACTGAACCCCGCGCTCCAGGGCTTCCCCGACCTCGTCGTGGCGAAGCTCCTCACGGGTGAGATGATCTGACATTCCTTTAATTTCCTCTCTTGATGGATGGTGTTCCGGGTGCAGTTCGGGCTTAAGTATATTTCTTCGCGATTCTCTTGGGGATGGTGCGGCTGGAGGGAGTCGAACCCCCGACCTAGAGCTTAGGAGGCTCTCGCTCTATCCAACTGAGCTACAGCCGCATCTCGGCGTCCAGGATTCTACCTATTCTCCGCTCCTAGTACTGCAGCAGAGCCTCAAGACGATAGCCATCCAGCGCACCGCGCCCGTTGAGTCCGACCAACTCGATCAGGACCTCGACCGCAACGACTTCTCCACCGAGGCCGGCGATTAGATCGGCTGTGGCACGAGCGGTGCCTCCAGTGGCGATCAAGTCATCCAAGATCAAGACCTTGTCACCTTCTTGGATAGCGTCTGCGTGGACTTCAACGGTGTCGGAACCATACTCCAAGTCGTAACTTTGGCTGCGAGTTTCGGCGGGGAGCTTGCCAACTTTGCGCACCGGGACAAACCCGACATTCAGCTCATAGGCGACCACCGGGCCGAGAATGAAGCCTCGCGACTCGATGCCGACAATCTTGTCGATCTTTGCATCACCGACCAAGTCCATCAGGCCGTGCACCGCTTTACGAAAACCAACCGGATCGATCAGCAAGGTGGTGATGTCATAAAAAAGAATTCCCGGTTTGGGGAAATTCGGGATTTCACGGATATAGCTCTTGAGTTCATGCGACATGGGAAGTCCTTGTGAGGTTAGTCAGCAACCGGTGCGTCTGGGTCCACCGCCTGTGCTTCGGAATCGCTGCGTCCAATCCTGCCCGCGCCCCTGCCGAGCAGCCAGAACCCACCGATCAGCAGGATAACAAAGGCGATGGTGAGAACACCGAGGTAGTTTTCAATGAACGCCTGGATCGGAATGCCGAACAAGCGGATCAACCCGGCAACCAGAAAAAATCGAGCGGATCGAGAAAGGATCGAAGCGATGACAAAGATACGAAAATTGACGGCGAAGACCCCGCCGGCGATGGTGAAAACCTTGTAAGGAATCGGGGTCAGGCCGGCGATGCCGGTGGCCCAAGCGTTGTACCGATCATAGAGTTCTTCTACTTGCTGAATCCGGCCACTGCCACCAAACATTCGTTGCAGAATCGGTCGGCCACCTTTGAGGCCGATACCGTAGCCGGCGATGCCGCCGAGGATCGAGCCGAGGCTGCAAATAAACGCGAACCATACCCAACGACTGGGATCTCCCAAAACCAAGGCGATCAGCAGGACGTCCGCGGCGATCGGGAAAAAGCTGCTCTCCATGAAGGCGAGGGCGAACAGCGCCCACGAGCCGTGCGGAGAGGCAGCCCAGCTTTCCACCCAACGCAGCAAATCATGGAGCATGGTTTCAAAGCGATGCCACATTATGAGCCCGGATTATCCATTAAGTTGGAGCAGATTGGAGAAAGCGCCAGTCGGATCAAGCCACCCACAGTGAGGAGTTCACGCAGACATACAGCAGTATGTTGAGGAGGTGATGATCGAGGCAGGTTTGAGATAACTGACGACCTCTCCAAGATGTTGTGACGTTCATGATTCATTCGGGCGATCCTCCCAGCCGTCGCGGCCAATCAAAGGCACAAACGCCACTGGTTCGCCTGCCTGCCGCACTACTCCTTCGTGGGTCTTATCGTAGACCGTCAATCTCTGCATTTCTCGATTACCCTCTGGCACCACGAGGCGCCCGCCTTCGGCCAACTGGGTGAGCAAGGCAGAAGGCACTTTTGGGGCCCCCGCTGTAACCATGATGCGATCGAAAGGAGCCATTTCACTCCAACCAACCGTGCCATCAAAGACTTGCACTTTGACGTTGTCAACTCCCAGGCTTTGCAAACGGACAACCGCATCTCGCCCCAGGTCCGGAACCCGCTCCAAGCTAAACACGCGTCGTGCGAGCCGCGCCAAGATCGCGGTTTGATATCCCGAACCAGTGCCAATCTCCAACACCGAGTCCTCGTCGCCAACCCGCAACAATTCGGTCATCCGAGCGACCACATAAGGCTGTGAAATGGTCTGGTCGTTGCCGATCGGTAGTGCTGCATCTCGATAGGCCTGAGTCTCCAGTTGAGGCGGAACGAAGATTTCACGAGGCACGGCAGCCATCGCTTCCAAAACCCGCTGGTTGGTGACCCCCTTGCGCTCGAGCAAACGAATCATGCGGTCGCGGCGGAGATTCTTGGGAGCGCTATCCACGTTCTTCCCCACTCTTCCCCAATCTCAAAGCTAACTCGCTCAAGCGCGGGTCGCCGGCAAGTATTCGGTAGTCCGTCAGGTCCAAATGAAGAGGGGTGATCGAAACTTCCCCGGCCAAGATTGCTGCGTGATCTGTACCTTCTTCGTTTTGCCATTCAGGGGTCCCGGAGATCCAAAAATAACGCCGTCCCCGAGGATCCGACTTTTCCGAAATCACCTGCTTGTAGGTGCGTGTACCCAATCGGGTCAGCGACGCTTCCGTAAAGTCGCGCGCCGGAAAGTTAACGTTGAGCAAAACTTTCGGCGCTACCTCCTGGTTCAAAACCTCAGAGACCAAACGTCGCGCAAAACGAGCAGCTCTGCCTCGGTCGGCATCTTGATCCCGCTGGGAAAAGGCGATCGAGGGAATCCCCAACAACGAGCCCTCAAAGGTGGCGCTGACAGTCCCGGAATAAGTGACGTCATCACCCAAGTTCAACCCATGATTGATGCCCGACAGCACCAAATCGGGAGGGTTGTCTTCCATCAACCACAGCACCGCCAGGTTGACGCAATCGGTGGGGGTACCGTCGACGCTGTAGACGCCCTCCTCAAGCATCTCCAAACGCAACGGTCGATGCAGTGTCAGGGCATGCCCGGACGCACTCTGTTCGCGATCTGGGGCAACCACCGTCACCTCGGCGATCTGTTCCATTTCCTTGGCCAGCTCGCGCAAGCCTGGAGCCATAACCCCATCGTCGTTGGTGAGCAATAGCCGCGGTCGCGTCATCGAGCTGTCGAACTCCTTCTGCTTGCCACCTACCGAGCGAGGTAAGGGGCGAGCAGCGGCCGTAACGCCTCGATCGTGCTATCGGGCACCAAAGATAGGTCGGTAACCAACGACTGGCCTAAGACTCCCTGGTAGGGACTGGCTTGTTCTTCAGCAATCCGCGCCAGAATCTCGGCCAAGGAGCGCTGGGCAGTCTTGACGTTTTCTTGGATTACTTCCATAACCGCAACGCCACTGACGTCATCTTCTTCTTCGTGCCAACAGTCGTAGTCGGTGACCATCGCCAGAGTGGCGTAGCTCATCTCTGCTTCGCGAGCCAGCTTGGCTTCCTGCAGGTTGGTCATGCCAATGATATCCATGCCCCACGACCGATAGACGTTCGATTCGGCGCGGGTGGAAAACTGCGGTCCCTCCATGTTGACGTAGGTTCCGCCCTCGTGCACCGTTGCTCCGGCAGCTCGGGCGCCGTCCACCAGAACCGACGCCAGGGTCGGGCAGACCGGCTCAGCGATCGAGACATGAGCCACCAAGCCGTCACCAAAAAAGGTATCTACGCGATGACGGGTGCGATCATAGAACTGGTGCGGAACCACGATTTCGGTTGGCTTGTACTCCAGTTGCAACGACCCAACCGCGGAGACCGAAACGACCCACTCCACTCCCAGACTTTTGAGCCCCCAGATGTTGGCGCGGAAGTTCAATTCCGACGGCAAGATGCGATGACCGCGGCCGTGTCGCGGAAGAAAGGCCACAGTGCGTCCGGCGATGCGTCCAATGACGTAAGCGTCTGAGGCATCTCCAAAAGGTGTCTCAATCCGGCGTTCTTCCAAGACCTCAAGCCCGTCCATCTCATAGAGCCCGCTACCACCGATCACACCGATCCTGATTTCTTCACTCATCTAACTTCCTCAATGGTTCGTTTTATTTCTTAGTTTCTCTAGGTACGCGAGGCAATAGTCGCACTGATCGCTTCGGCGGTCTGCAACGCCGCCAGTCCCTGTACACCGTTGACCTGTCGTGAATCTCGACCGCTGCAGGCATCTATAAATGCCTCAAGCTCATCGGCCAGTGGGTTGGCGCCTCTTTGAGTCACCACAGTTTCCACAATCTCCGGCTCCGACGACTCTTTGTTGATGACCTCAAATTGATTCATCGTCATGCGTTCGAAGTCGAGGGCACAGTAGAGCTGCGGGAAAAAGGCGCGAAGCCGTCGCTGCTTGCGCAGGCTAACGCGGGAAGCGGTTAAATTGGCGACCATCCCAGAACCAAACTCCAACCGGACATTAGCGATATCTACTTTGTCCGATAAAGCTGCGGTCCCCACCGCGCGAATCTCGACCACCGACGTTTCGTCCAATTCGTGTAGTAACTGCAAATCGTGAATCATCACATCAGCAATGACATCAATATCAAGGCTCCGTTTGGTAAACCCCGAACGGCGCTGGACCTCTACATATCCCGGCGTTCGGTTGAGGTTGAGTAACGCCTGAGTCGCAGGGTTGTAGAACTCCACGTGCCCTACCGCGACAATTCGATCACCCGCTGCGTCCAATAGTTTCTGAGCTTGCGCGGCAGTACTGGCGATCGGCTTTTCCACCAACACGTGACAGTCATGGCCAAAGGCGGTCCGAGCTATCTCCAGGTGTTGCTGGGTCGGAGCAGCGATCACCAAGGCGTGACAATCTTGCGCTAACTCCGCCACACTTGAAAACGATGAAACGCCGAACTCTGCAGCGACCGTCGCAGCGACCGCTTGATCGGCATCAAACATCCCGACCAAATGCGCGCTTCTCAAATCGTTGAGCAGGCGCACATGGTGGCGCCCCATCGAACCGGTACCGACAACGCCGATAGGTAGTGCTTCAGGCACCACGTTGCCCACTGCGGTCACTATCTGGCAACTTACGAATCACACCCTTCTTACTGCTAGTTATAAAAGCGACCCAATTCTTGGCGTCCTCATCTTCCGGGTAGCTGTCAACGATCTTTTCTACCGCTTGGCTGGTGTTAAGCCCACTTCTAACCAACAAGCGAAACAGCTCATCCAGGACTTTGATCCGCTCGCGGGTAAACCCTTTTCGCCGCAGACCAACCCGGTTGATGCCATAAACCTTGGGGGTGCCACCAACTGTTTTGACAAACGGCAACGCGTCGCTCGTAACTATGGTGAACCCACCCAGGTAGGCGTGCTGCCCGACGCGGCAGAACTGGTGAACCGCGCTAAACGCACCGATCGTGGCGTGATCGGCGACCTCTACATGACCTGCGAGCGTCGCATTGTTGATAAACACCGTCGAATCGCCAACATGGCAATCGTGGGCGACATGGGAATAGACCAGAAACAGGTTGTCGCTACCGATGGTGGTCAAACCACCACCTGCACCGGTACCACGATGAACGGTGCAGAACTCGCGAAACACGTTTCGGTCGCCAATTTCTAGCCGTACTTCCTCCGCACCAAATTTCAAATCTTGGGGGTCAAAGCCAATCGCTGCATGCGGGTAGATACGATTTTCAACCCCCAGAACGGTCGGGCCCCGCAACTGAGCGCCGGCGCCAATTTCACAATCTCGACCGACGACGACGTCCGAGCCAATCACCGCAAAAGGACCAACAGAAACGCCCTCAGCAATCTGCGCGCGCGGGTCCACGATCGCGGTTTCATGAATCAATCCGCTCATCGTACTTCCTACCGCGGGACCATCGCAGAAGTAATCGTGGCTTCGGCGGCAAGCTCTCCGTCGACCTTGGCGACCGCGTGCAATTTGCAGTAGTCGCGGCGCAGTCGGAGAACGTCCACTTCGTAGACCAACTGGTCCCCAGGAAGGACTGGACGCCGGAAACGAGCCTTGTCAATCCCGGCGAAATAGACCAACTGCTGGTCGCGATCTTCTCGATTGGAGAGAAGTAGGACACCGCCTGCCTGGGCCAAGCCCTCAATGATCAACACTCCCGGCATCACCGGAGCTCCCGGAAAATGGCCATTGAAGAAATCTTCATTGATGGTCACGTTCTTGTAAGCGACGATCCGCTTGTCTTCCTCCAACTCGACCACCCGATCAACCAAAAGCATCGGGTAACGATGAGGAAGAACCTCAAGAATCCAGGAGATATCTCGTTCTGGCTGGTCAGTGATCTTCCGTTTGCGCTTCATCGTCTTGTTCTCGATGTACCAACTTCTCTAAGTCTCGCACTCTACGCTCTAGTTCACCAAGGCGACGTAACCGAACAGACTGCCGTTTCCACTCCATCAGTGGAATACCCGGAACACCGCCCCACTTGGTCCCCGGTTCGGCGTCATCGTACAAGGCACACTTGGAAGCAATCTGGACGTCATCACCAACTTTGAGGTGACCAGAAACGCCAGAATGTCCGCCCATCACCACTCGGTCGCCGAGGGTCGCGCTACCAGCAATTGCCGAACCGGCGACGATCATGTTGGCGCGACCAACCTGAGCATTGTGCCCCACCTGAACCAGGTTGTCGATCTTGGACCCGGCTCCGATCACGGTATCCTCGAGAAGCGCTCGATCAACCGTAGTGTTGGCCCCGATCTCGACGTCGTCCTGCACCACCACTCGCCCCAAATGCCTAATCTTCTGATGCCCCGAAGCATCGGACACGTAACCGAACCCGTCGGCGCCGATGACCACCCCAGAATGGAGCAGCACGCGATCTCCAATCAGACAATGGTCATAGACACTGACCATGGGAAACAAGGTTGATTCGCCACCGACCTCGACGTTCGCGCCGATCGCGACCTGGCCAACCAGACGACTCCCTGGGCCGATTCGCGCTCGATCGCCGATCACACACAAGGGACCGATCAACGCCGTGGAATCGATGATCGCACTGTCGGCGACCACCGCACTAGCATCGATTCCAGGTTGCCAACTGTCAGCAGGAGCGAGCCGATCAAGAATCGTCGCCAGGGCGCGATGGGGATCGTCCACCACCACCTGATGGCAGCTGGAGGCAGACCGTGCCGAGTCGATTTTCTTCGCCAATAGCAAAGCCCCTGCCCCACTCGCCTCCGCTTCTGCCCGATAGCGAGGATGGGTCAAGAAGGCCAAATCGTGTGGCCCAGCGCTCGCCAACGAGCGCACCCGTTCGACCTCAAACGAAGGCTCCCCGATGACGTGACCGTCGACCCAAGAAGCGATATCGCCGAGCGCGTAGAACAAGCTACCCCTCAGCGGGGGCCGTGGCCTCAGACGCTTTCTGGTTGTTGTAGCGCTCCACCACCAAGCCGGTGACGTTGACTTGCTCGTGCGAGTAGACAACACCCCCGTCAGTGATACTGAGGATCGCAGCAAACTGGTTCTCAACCCCGATCTGGCGAATCAACGGAACGACTTCCCGCTCGATAGTGCCAAAGCTTCTGGCCTGCGCTGCCTGCAACTCTTGCTCAGCATCTTGAACACTACGCCGGTAGGCAGTGGTGCCGTCCTCTAGCTGCCGGTTGAGCTCGTTCAAACGCTCCTGAGAGAGCGACAGACGGCCTTCAGTGATCTGTGTTTGGAGTTGTTCCAAAATCGCGCTTGCGGCTTCCAATTCGACGGTCTTGGCGTCCTTTAAAGCTTCCATTTCTTGTATCGCTTGCTGACCCACATTGGAGTCGCTGATCAAACGCCGAACGTCAATAACCCCGATCTTCGTAGGCACCACCGTCGCTTGTACTGCGGAGGCTTGCACTGCGCTCACGGGAGCAGTCGCCGAATCGGCGGTCGTCTCCTGAGCGGTCGCAGTTTCAGCGCCCACCCCACTCAACAAAAGGACAGCCAGGACACCTACCTGGCGTGATCCTACAGGTAAAAATTTCATTATTCGATTTCTCATCAACAGTCTTCTCCTAAAACGTTGTGCTAATGGCGAACTGAAAGTCATCAAAACGGTCACCCGGGATCAGGATCCTGGTTCCGTCATCACTAAGTACTGTTTCAATCGGGTCTAAGTTCCGCGCCCAGATAAAACGCAGCGGCGCGCCAAATAAGGGTACCGTCAACCGGAACTCCAATCCAGCTGAGTAACGCAGGTTGTCGAAGTCCCAGTCTTGGTCATCGAAAAAGACGTTGCCGCCGTCGGCAAACAGCAACACCCGAAATGACTCGTTGGGCACGAAATGGTATTCCAGGTTGGCAAAAAATCTCTTGTCTCCACCGAGAAAGAGACCGGTGAAGTCATCAGTGAAAGCGCTGTTGTCTTCCTGGCGTGGGTAGAGCGAACGGCTACGAAAGCCTCGGATCGTGGTCTCGCCTCCGGTATAGAAACGATCAAAAACGAACAGATCCGACCCGCTAAAAGGATTGATCTGGGCAGCCTCGACATTGACCGCAAGCACCGTGGTCAGCGCCTTCTGGGTCACCGGCTTGTAGAGAGTTCCTTTGACGATAGTACGCAGATAGTCAGAATCACCGCCAAGTGCACCGCCTGCATAGTCAAGCACGGTCGAGAAGCGCGGGCCACGGGTCGGGTTTAGCCGACTGTTGCGCTTGTCCCAGTTATAGCTAAGCCGCAAAGAGGAAAGGCTGCGATCAAACGACCGAGGGATCTCTTCGCCGGTGAACTGATTGGTCACGACGCTGTCGTCAACTGTCGAAAACAACGAATAGGTAGCCCCCAAACTGCTGAACAAGGACAAATTGCGCGAGTAGCTGACCGAGCCGCCCTGCTGCTCCTGCAAGATTTGTTGGCCTTGAATCAAATCGAAATCGGTGTTGCGGACAAACAGGTTGATGCCCAAGTTCTGCGGTCGGTCCAAGAACCAAGGAATTCCATAGGAGAATTCGTAGCGATCTGCGAATTGTCCGTTTTGCAGATTCAGGGTTAAGGTTTCGCCGCGACCCAGAAAGTTGCGGGTAGTGAACATGAACTGACCAGAGAAGCCCTCAAACTCGGAAAAACCGGCACCAAACTGCAGTTCCGTACGGTCGCCCTCTTGACCGTGGACCACCAAGTCGACAACTTTTTCTTCGGTATCGGTATCAATATCGACCGGGTTCTCCTCGTCGATCTTAAAGAACTCCAACTGGCGCAAGCGCAGCAAGCTGTTGCGCAGCGCTCCGGCATTCATCACATACCCCTCTTGCACTGCCAGTTCGCGCCGCAACACCTTGTCGCGAGTACTAACGTTGCCCTCGATCTCGAGGCTGCGCACACGGTATTGGTCGCCTTCGTCGATATGAAAGATCAAATCGGCGATGTACTCCTGCTCATCCCGCTCGCGCACTTCGGGGCTGATGGTCGAGAATAAGAAACCAGTGTTGCTGTAGACCTCTTCAATCCCTTCTTTGCCTTCGTCGATCACCTTAGAACGCAACCAGCCACCGCGCGGTTCAGGAACCAGACTAAGTAAAAACTCGGTGGTAAAGGTGTCGTTGCCCTCGACCTCGACGTTGCCCAGGCTCCAGCGACCCCCTTCTTGCACCGGAACCGTGAGGAACAGTCGCCGTTTACCCTCTTCTCCGCCACTCTGTGCGCGAATTTCAGTCTCCGGATCGCCCAGCACCACATCCTTGTAGCCGCGCTCTCGATAGGCGTCACCAGCCGATTTTAGGTCTTCAGCCAGAGTCGCTTCGCCGTAGACGTCGCGCTTGCGCAGCTTGGTCCAGAAGTTACTCTTCTTAGTTTTTTTCATCGCTCCGCGCAACGCACGATCCCCCAGGATGGTGTTGCCATCGAAGGTCACCCCGCCGATGCGAACCTTGTCTCCTTCGTCGATGGTGAATACCACCTTCTGTTCTCCGTTTTCGGTAGCGAACAGCTCGTAGCTGACGTCCGCTAACCGAAAGCCTTTCTCCGAATAAAGATCCTCGATCGCCGCCCCGAGCCGATAGAGCTCACCCAGGTCGAGGGTGTCGCCCTCTTGCAAGCGAATTCGCTTGCGCGCGATCAGGTCCAAAATATCCGAGCTCGTGACCCGTTTGAGTCCGTCGTATTCCAATTCAGAGATCAAAGGCCGCTCCTGAATGGAAAAGGTCACGCTCACACCACCGGCAATCGCTTCCGCCCGAACCGAGATGTCGTCAATCAAGCCTCGTTCCCAAAGCGCATGCATCTGATCGTTAATACCCTGGGTACTGTACGGGCTTCCGACTTCGAGCTCCAAGTAGAACAACATAGTCGATTCCGGCAGCGCACGTAGGCCTTCGAAGTGCACCTCCTGAATCGGCAGCCCTTCCAGACTAGCGGCTTGCAAAAGGGGCTGAGCGGCAGCTGGGACTCCGACCGCGCTCAGGACTAGCCAAGTGAAAAATACGGACCCAAACAGGATCTTTGCCATTGCTCGCATAGTTGTTTCGGTGGTTGATGATTCGTTGAAAATTGATTTCGATTGGTGATCGACCCAAGTCGCAGCCGCAAATTGGAGCCGGTCCCCGCGCGTACGATCAACCGAGGGACAGCCGTTGCAAAATCCGTGCTGATCTAGCTTTCAGCCCCCACGGCTTGCTCCAAAGGCCGCACGGCGAGGCGATCTTCTGCCACATCAACCTCAATTCTCCGCACTTCTTCACCACGATGTTCGATCAAATACTCAGACACCGCGTCCTGTATGTAACGCTGCACTGTGCGTCGAAGCGGACGGGCTCCGGTTGATGGGTCGATGCCTGCTTTGTCGAGCAACCAGATCTTTGCCGGTTCGGTAACTTCGATCCGCAAGCGCCGATCGGCCAGATCGGCATTGACTTCTTCCAGCAAGATATCGACGATCGCACGCAGTTGCTCGCTACCCAAAGGCTTAAACACCACCACTTCGTCAACTCGATTGACGAACTCAGGCCGGAATCGCCGATTCAATTCGCCCATGATCTCTTCGCGCAAGCGGTGAAAGTCCTGACTGGCAGTGGCATCACCGAACCCCATGCGGCCTCCGCGCAGCACTAACTGACTGCCGACATTCGAGGTCATCAGCAACAAAGTATTTGTAAAATCTACTGTGTTGCCATAGGCGTCTGTCAAATGACCGTCCTCCAAGATCTGCAACAACAGATTGGTGACGTCCGGGTGAGCCTTCTCGATCTCGTCAAACAGGATTAAGGAATAAGGCTGGCGCCGAACTCGCTCGGTCAGTTGTCCGCCTTCGTCGTGGCCGACGTACCCAGGTGGAGATCCGATCATGCGCGACACCGTGTGCTTTTCCATGTACTCACTCATGTCAAAACGCACCAACGCCTGTTGGCTACCGAACAAGAAGTCAGCAAGCTGTCGTGCGACTTCCGTTTTGCCTACTCCCGACGGGCCCAAGAAGATAAAAGATCCGACCGGTCGCCGTGGATTCCCCACCCCCAAACGGGCTCGACGAATTGCCCGACTCAACGCGGCGATCGCTCGATCCTGGCCCACAACTCTCTTACCAAGCACCTCTTCCATGATCAGCAGGCGTTCTGCTTCGTCATCTTGCAGAGTAGCGACCGGTACTCCAGTCCAAGCCGAAATCACTTCTTCAATGTCGTCCCGGGTCACCCTCTGCTGCTCGGTTGTCTGAGGCTCCTGCACCAGATCCATCTCTTCACGTAGCTCGATCTCTCGTTCTCGAAGCTGTACCGCTTGCTCGAAGTCCTTGGCCGATACCGCGTCTTTCATTTCCCGGACTACGTCGCGCATTTGCTTCTCAAGCTTCAACAGCTCGGTCGAACCGCGCACCCGGCGCAACTTGACCTTGGCGCCCGCCTCGTCCAAAACGTCGATCGCCTTGTCCGGCTGACGCCGATCTGGAATGTAGCGAGACGACTGGGCGATTGCTGCACGCAACGCACGGTCGGTGTAGAGCACATTGTGAAATTGCTCGTAGCGACCCTTGATCCCCTCCAAGATGCGCAATGTTTCCTCTGCCGAAGGCGGCTCGATGCGCACCGACTGAAATCGCCGCAGCAGAGAGCGGTCCTTTTCAATGTACTTGCGGTATTCCTTGAGGGTGGTGGCACCGATGCAGGAAATTTCTCCTCGAGATAACGCGGGTTTGAGGATATTAGCTGCGTCCAACGACCCCTCCGCCGACCCAGCCCCCACCAGAGCATGGATCTCGTCAATGAAGACAATGAAGTCTCGATTGGTGAGAAGTTCTCCCAAGATGCCTTTGAGACGCTCTTCAAATTGGCCGCGGTACTTGGTACCAGCCACAATCAGAGACAGGTCCAAGGCAATAATTTTTCGTCGTTGGAGAAAACTGGGCACCAACCCCTCGGTAATTCGCTGTGCCAACCCCTCCACGATCGCCGTCTTACCAACTCCCGGTTCGCCTAGCAAAATCGGGTTGTTCTTGGTTCGGCGGGAGAGCACCTCAACAATCCGCTCCAGCTCAGGTTCGCGGCCAATCAGGGGGTCAAAGTCCCCGTGTGCAGCGAGTTCGGTTAAGTCGCGGCCAAATTCGGTCAGAAACGGGAGCTCACGGCCGCGGTCCGCGTCTTGCTGTTCCTTGGTGATCTTGTTCAGTTCCTCTCGCGCGGCAGTCAGCTCAACCCCAGTTTCCCTTAGCACCCCGGCGGCGAACGATTCGTCCACTCGCAGGAGCCCGACCAAGAGATGCTCGGAGCCCACGGTTTCCGCACCCGTACTCTCAGCCTCGTGGCCAGCAAATGCCAAGACCTTTTTTGATTCTTCCGACAAGGGGAGTTCGGCGGTGGCGGAAATACGCTCAACAAAAACTCGATCGCCTTCCACTTTGCGCCGAATATCACTGGGGCGAACGCCAACACGCCGCAACAGATCCACCACGGTCTCCTCGCCCTCACGTAAAATACCGAGCAAAATATGCTCGGTCTCGATCACTCGGCTGCCAAGCTTGCTGGCCTCATAGCGGGCGAAAAAAAGTGCCCGTCGGGCTTTCTCGTTGTACTTCTCAAACATCGACACAGCAGGTGTTCCAAATCGCCAAAAAGTGCAATGAGATCAGGCTAAACGACCATCTCTCAAGGTCAAGACCCTACCACAGCGAGTGGCTATTTTGGGGTTGTGGGTGACCAAAACCAGGGTTGTTCCGTGCTCTTGTTGCAGGCCCAAAAGCAGCTCAATAACGGCTTCTCCCTGCTCTTCGTCCAAGCTACCTGTGGGTTCGTCCGCCAGGATTAGCGAAGGGTTGTTGATCAACGCTCGGCACAGTCCGACACGCTGCCGTTCGCCACCCGACAACTGGGCCGGAAAGCGATCTCCCAAGCCAGCTAAACCGACCGCCTCCAGCGCAATCACCGCGAGCCTTTCGGCTTCTGGCCCGGCAACGCCCGAGATCCGGGCTGGAATCGCGACATTCTCCACCGCAGTGAAATCGGGCAGCAATTCCTGAAACTGAAAAACAAATCCAACCTCGCGGTTGCGAAACTGAGCTAACTCCCGCGACCGAAGGTGCCCCAACTCCCGTCCAGCAATTTCGACCGAGCCCTGGTCATAGTGGTCCAAAGCACCGATTACGTGGAGCAAGGTCGATTTACCCGACCCAGAAGGTCCAACGATGGCGACCGACTCCCCAGCTGCGACCATAAGATCGACGCCTTGAAGAACCTCGGTGCGCACTTCACCATCTTGATAGCTCTTCGAAACCTCCGCCAAATGTACCTGTGCACTCATCGTCGCAATGCCTCAACAGGAGAGCTCTCCGCTGAACCCCGAGTGGCCACCCAGCACACTACCCAAGCCAGAACCAGAGAACTGATCGCGATCAAACCGACGTCCAGGGGGCGAATGGCAAACGGAATGTGGTCCAAGGTGTAACCATCGCTGGGCAAACGAATCCAGCCGGTCCGGTCAAGGATCCAGGCCAGCAGTAAGCCGACGATCAAACCACCCATCGCTCCCCCAGCTGCGATCGCCAAACCAAACTGTTGGAACGCGCGCCGAATTCCATCTTGGGGCGCACCCAATGCCTGCAAAATGCCAATCTCCCTGCGCCGATCGGTCACCAACATATAGAGATCGGCGACCAAGGCCAGGACCGCCACCAAGACAATCAGAAAAACCGCGAAAAACACCAACACCTTCTCCAGGCGCAAAGCGAACCACAACCCTGGCTGCAAAGACTCCCAGCCGTGCACGGTTACCCCTGGCAGCTCCTCCAACGCCGAGCGAATACGCTTCGGCAAGCGGTGATCCTCGGTCGAACCCGCGGCGACCGCCAATTCGACCCCTTCCGTTCGACCGAGAAGTCGCTGAGCGGTCTCAAAGTTGAGGTAGACCGTCGATTCGGAGAGCACCTCGGTTGTCCCTTCAACACGGACCCGAGCGACCATTGGTTCCGGCCCCAACGGACCGATTCGAGATCGTGAAGTCGCCAATTCCAGCACCTCGCCGACTTCCCCTAGGACGCCACTCGGCCGACTCACCCGCACTTGCCCCAGAGCCGGAGGGGCGCCGTCGCTCCCCACCGCAGCAGCGCGAGGCAGCCAGCCCTGATAGCCAACGATCTTCACCGGCCTCAATGAGGGGCCGGAGATCAACCAACCGTTGCCTTCCAGGACTCGAGCAATACCCTTGCCTCCGACCAACGGTTCTAACCTCTGGCGCACTGCAGCTTCTTGTTCCGGACTCTGTATCTCAATCCGTGCCGAATCAGCGTCTTGAAGTGCCTCACGCCGAATCGCATCTTGCAGACCGGTCATCGCCGAAAGCGCCAAGATCAGAGCTGCAACCCCAAGCGCGATCCCTAAACCTGCCGCCCAAGAAAGAAAGCGAACAAACGAATCACGGCGACCGGTACGCAAATAGCGACCGGCGATCCAAGACGGCCAATCTGAAGTCTTCAACATCCTAGAAACTCAACATCTGGTTGATGTACTCGCGAATTCAGTAATCGAGTGACAACCGGCTCGATCACGAATCTTCGGACTCACCTTCCGCCTGAGGCTTGAGCAGTGGAAACAAAATCACGTCACGAATCGACTGGGCGTCCAGCAACAACATCACCAAACGATCGATGCCGATCCCTTCCCCACCTGCTGGCGGCATTCCGTACTCCAGAGCTTGCACGTAATCATCGTCAAACTGGTGCGCCTCATCATCCCCCAGCTCGCGGGCAGCCAGTTGTGCTCGAAATCTCTCGGCCTGAACATCAGGATCGTTCAATTCGGAAAACGCATTGGCGATCTCCATACCGCCGATGTAGAGCTCAAAACGCTCAGTCAAACGAGGGTCATCAGGTCGCTGTTTGGCGAAGGGTGAAACTTCGGTCGGATGATCCAGAATAAAGGTCGGTTCGATCAACGAATCTTCGGCTAGTTCTTCAAACAGATGCAACAACCAATGACCGTAACCGGATCCACCGTGTGGAGGCTCGATGCCGCGATCTTGGGCAAGTCCCTGCAATGCTTCCAGGCTGTCCAAACTGTCGACTTCCAGATCCACCGCTTTCGCCAGTGCCTCGGTCATCGTCCAGCGGCGCCACGGTCGCGAGCAATCGATGGTCCCGCCTTTCCAACTCAGGGTATTGCCCCCGGTCAATTCCTCAACCGCACCACCAATCAATTCTTCCGAGAAATCCATCAACTGGAGATAGTCGATGTAGGCCCAGTAGAACTCAAGCATGGTGAATTCAGGGTTGTGCTTGGTCGAGATCCCCTCGTTGCGAAAATTTCGATTGATCTCATAGACCCGGTGCATACCTCCGACCAAGAGCCGTTTGAGATAGAGCTCGGGAGCGATACGCATGTAGAGATCGATGCCCAATGCCTGATGGTGGGTGCGAAATGGCCGCGCCGCAGCGCCCCCCGGCATCGCCTGCATCATCGGTGTTTCCACCTCCAAGAAATTTCGCTCATCCAATTGCCGGCGCAGATAGCTCACCAAGCGACTGCGGGTTTCAAAACGCTGCCGTGATTCCGGGTTGACCACCAAGTCGAGGTAACGCTGGCGATAGCGAGACTCAACGTCAGTCAATCCATGCCATTTCTCGGGCCATGGGCGCAGGGACTTGGCCAGCAAGGTCAGTTCACCAACCAACAAAGTCAGTTCGCCAGTCCTTGTTCGAAGCAACGTGCCCTGAGCGCCCAGGTAGTCGCCGAGATCGATGTGCGAGAAGACCATCGCCGAGGTTTCATCCAACGCCTTGAGCCGCACCATCAATTGCAGCTTCCCTTGGCCATCGACGATGTCCAAGAACGCCGTCTTGCCGTGTTGTCGCAAGCTGCGCACCCGACCCGGAACCCGCAGTGCAACCGCTGCCGCTTCCAGCCCTTCGGCGTCCAGGTCAGCGTACTTGTCGTGGACCCCAGTTGGCTCCAAGTCGTAGTCAAACCGATGGGGATACGGATCAACCCCTTTGGCGACCAACTCGCTGCGGTTTTGTCGTCGGTTCTCAATCTGGTTTTCTAGTTCTGACATCAGTCCTCGCGCTCTCTTTGCTGGGTGTGAACTGTAACGGATTTTGATCGCGTCGAGTGATTTTGCGATCGATCCGACTCACCCCTGCCAATGTTACGATTCGCAGCCATGCACGGAATCTCTGACATCGACCAACAACAACTGCAGGATGCTGCAGCAAAGTGGCTTGCACTGGGCCTCCCCCGGCCGAAGGTTTGGCTAGTCGCCGGGTCCGGCCTTTCAGGCGACCTTGGAGTCGGTACCGCAGACTCCGAACTCAAGCTGCAGCAACTGCTCCCCTTCGCAGTGCGGCCGGTGGTCGGGCATCCCCACTCGGTTACCGTGTTCGCCGACTCGGCCAACGGGCCAGTGGCCTACCAACAAGGACGCCTCCATCTATACCAAGGCTACTCTGCGGCCGAGGTCGCTTTCACCGTGCGTTTGGCCGCGACCTTGGGGGCCGAGACCCTGATCATGAGCAATGCCGCAGGTTCGTTGCGGCCCGAGATTGGGCCCGGCAGTTTGGCGGTGATTACCGACCACTTGAATCTCACTGGCCAAAATCCACTGGTCGGTTCAGTGCCACCCGAGTGGGGGCCACAGTTCCCCGATATGACCACCGCCTACAACCCAGCCTTGGTCTCGTTGGCTAAGTCGCTGGCTACAGAACAGGGACTCAATCTTCCTTCGGGTACCTATGCCGGCCTTTTAGGGCCAACCTATGAGACCCCCGCGGAGGTACGTATGGTCGGCGCTATCGGCGGGGACCTGGTTGGGATGTCGACCGTCACCGAAGTCATCGCGGCGCGCCACATGGGCTTGCGCTGCCTATGTTTTTCCATGGTCTCTAACCTGGGAGCAGGGATGACGGACGACCCTCTGCGCCACGACGAAGTGCTCGAATCAGCAGCCGAAACGACAGTGCATTTCGCCAACCTCCTGCGCGCCCTGCTGGCCGATCCAGCGCTCACTGCGGGTAGGTCTTAGAGTCTGTTATCGTCCCGGTTTCTAACCCTGGCAATTTTCCCGATGAACCAATATCACCCTCCGAAAGCGCTAATCACCGAACAACAGATTGAGGAACGTATCCTCGATTTGGCCAAGGAGATCGAGAGCGAATACCGTGATTCCGATGAATCCCTGATTTGTCTCGGTATTCTTAAGGGTTCGGTATTTTTTCTGGTGGACTTGCTCAAAAGGGTGGATCTTCCGGTAACCGTCGACTTCTTTCGAGTCTCTAGCTATGAGGGCACCAGCTCCGGCGAGGTGCGCCTGCTGAAAGATGTTGATCTGCCGCTCAAGGGGCAAAACGTATTGATCATCGAGGACATTGTCGACACCGGAAACACCCTCAAGGTGATCCTCGACCTGATGAAATTCCGCGGAGCAAAGAGCGTCAAGCTCTGCTCGCTGCTGGATAAACCGTCGCGGCGCCAAGTGGAAGTGCCGATTGATTATTGTGGCTTCCAGATCGAAGACCATTTTGTCGTCGGTTATGGACTCGACTACAACGAGCGTTATCGCAATCTTCCCTACGTGGGGATCTTGGAATTGGAAGACTAACTGGAGGCTTCATGCAACCCGTCTCGACAGATCAAGCACCTGCGGCCATTGGACCTTACTCGCAAGCCATCATCGTCAACGGCCTTCTTTTTACCTCTGGACAAATCCCACTCGACCCCGAGACCGAACAGATGGTTCCGGGCGACTTTGACGCTCAGGCCAAGCAAGTTCTGGCGAACCTTCGACAGGTGCTGGCAACCTCTGGCTGCAGCTACTCTGACGTCGTCAAGGTAACGGTCTATGTCACCAATCTCAGTAACTTCCCGACGCTCAACGAGTTGTACGGTGAGGCGATGGGCGACCACCGACCAGCGCGATCTACGGTTGAGGTCTCAGCACTGCCCAAGGGTGCCTTGGTCGAGATCGACTTGATCGCGCGGATTCCCGACTAGCGAGCGCTTCACTCAGAAGTTGTAGATCCGCCTAGATACTGGCGGCGGAGGGTGGTCAAAAGCGATGAGTCTCCGCTGGCAGCGAGCTCTCCTAGCACTTGTCCCGCTTCCCCGTTCAATTCCGGAACCACCGCCAAGTGTCCATCACGGACCAAGACGCTCAAGTCCCAAGGGGACCTTTCCAGCCACCGGCTTGCTCGGAGGAATCTCTGACCACGCTCTTCTTCACCCAATCGCAGCAGTAGATCCCCCTGCCAGCTCAAAATGGTGCAGGCTCGCGCGTGGAGCTCGCTCTCGTTGGCATGGCGCGGCCGCGGCGGCTGGAATCTAATTCCGTTCTGGTCGACTACTTTAACTGCAGCAGCGACCTCAGGGATTGTGCCGTGGTGCAGAGCCTCGAAGACCGCAGGTCCATGCTGGTCCACCAACTGTCGCTTGACCGAAGCAGACAACTGCGCCACCACCGGTAGCACCCCCGACACCTCAGCGACTGAATCCCGGGCGACAAACTGAGCGAGAGTAGTGCCGACACTGACGCCAGCGATCAGAGGCCATACCACCCAAACACCCGGCGGAGGGTCCGGAAGCCTGTGTACCTGACCACCAACCATGTGCGCCGTCGGATCCCACACGACCAGGTCGTTGCTCGGTCCGGCTATCGAATCTCCAGCCAAGACATGGTCGACAATGTGCGCCCCCTGCGCTCGCCAGGTCGCAAGAAGTTGTTCGCGTTGCTCCCGGTCGGCTGCCGGAACCGGCGGTGCATAGACCACCTCGTCGGGAGAACTCTGCAAATCGATCGATCCGACCCGTCCTCGGTCCACCACTTGGTGACTGGTGAGATCGGTCCATAGTTCCGGTCGTGGCCATTTGGTAGGAACCGTGCCGATCCAAAACGAATCGCAACTGCTGGGATGAAGTCGCCAACCGCTCACAGGACAACCCCTACCGCGGAACTCGGTTCAACCGTCGGTTCCAAGTCATAGCCAAGAAACTGTTCGGCAAACTGTCGAGGATCGAAACGCACCAAGTCGTCTGCGGTTTCCCCAACCCCAAGAAAGCCGACCGGCACCTGCAGTTGGTGCGCCACCGCGATCGCCATTCCTCCTTTGGCGGTGCCATCCATCTTCGCCAAGATCAGTCCTTGCGCCTGCACCAATTGTTGAAACTCACGCGCCTGAACCAGAGCATTTTGACCGGTGGTTGCGTCAAGCACCAACCAGGTAGCCAGAACCCGATCCGACGCTTGGCTCTCCACTACCCGCCGGACTTTCGCCAGTTCTTCCATCAACGGCGTTCTGGTATGCAACCGGCCTGCGGTATCAACAATCACCCGGTCACATCCGCGATTGCTGGCCACTTCCAGCCCTTGATAGACCACCGCAGCCGCGTCTGCTCCGCGCTCCCGCGCCACCACCGGAATCTCCAGCCGTTCACCCCAAATCTGCACCTGTTCAATCGCCGCTGCCCGAAATGTATCGCCAGCAACCAGCAACACTTTCTCTCCTTGGCTCTTGGCGCGTTGGGCAAACTTGGCCAGAGTCGTGGTTTTGCCAACTCCATTGACGCCAACCAGAAGGTCGACGCGCGGCAAGCGATCGGGATCCACGTGCGGTAAATCATGCAGCAGCAAAGCGATCTCCTGCACCAAGCGAGCGCGCAGCGCCAAGACATCCACTCCCTGTCCGGGCAAAGGGTCACGGCGCAATCGCTCCACCAAGGTCAACGAAGTTTCGACCCCAACATCCGACGCGATCAAAGCTTCTTCGATCGCCTCCAAGACTTCTTCATCGACACTCTGGCGACCGCTGAGCGCCGCATCGAGCCGATCTCCCAACCGATCACGACTGCGGGTCAGACCGGACCGCAAACGCTGAACCCAGCCGGGGCGACGTTCTCGCCTCAGAACACTGCCTTGGTCCACGACACTGTCTTTGGCAGGCATACCATCCTCGTTCGCCGCACGGTCTTCGTTCACCCTTCCCCCCAAGGGCTGTGTAGAAATTTCTCTAGTTGCCCCTTGACCAGGCCCGACTCAACTCCGCTGTGGAAACGGTAGTTTCCAACTCCATTCGGTAGCACCCAGACTACGCCTTCGGCGGTGGCCTTCTTATCCTTGGCCGTTGCAGCTAGTAATCCGTCGACGTCCACTTCTGGCAGCTTGGGCAGATCCAGGTCGCGCAACAAGCGGGCAACCCGATCCTGACTCCGACTCCCAGGCTGCAGCGCCGTCGCACCTCCCTGCGCATCATCGGGACCTTGCGCATCACCGGCAGCTCGCGACTTGTCCAGCGCCTCACCTAACTGAAATGCGAACAGGATGCCGTAGGCGACCGCTTCTCCGTGCAGCAAGGTCTGACCACCATCGATCGCTTCCAATCCATGTCCTAGAGTGTGTCCAAAATTGAGAATCCGCCGCAGGCTCCGCTCATCCAGGTCTTGCTCAACCACGCGCAGCTTGGTCTCCACGGCTCGCGCGATTACAGCTTGCAAAGCATCTGCATCGCCGGCCAACAAGTCTTGCCAGCGACCCTCGATCAGGTCAAACAATTCCGGGTCGTAGACCACACCCAATTTCAATGCCTCAACCAAACCCGCTTGGCGCTGGCGCCGATCCTCGGTGGTGAGGACTTGTGAATCTGCGAGCACCCAGGCGGGGGCCGCCACCGCACCAACTACGTTCTTAATTCCACCCAAGTTGACGCCTGTCTTACCTCCCACCGCGGCGTCAACCTGGGCCAGGGTGGTAGTCGGCAGCAGGGCGAATTCGACCCCGCGCAGATAGCTGGCAGCGACAAAGCCGGCTAGGTCTGTGGTCGCGCCGCCGCCCAAGGCCAGGATCACGCACTCGCGCGTGGCACCAGCCTGCGCCAAACGACGCCACGCGCCTTCGGCCTCGGAGAGCGATTTGGCAGATTCACCATCGGCAATCTCCAACACAGTCCAAGTACCCGCTCGAGTACGTAGCGCATCGAGCCGCTCTAGATGGAGCGAAGCAACACTCGACGCCGTCAGCAAAAAGACTTGCCGCCCTTCCAGCCAATCTAGAAAGTCCTCTGGAGGGCGCGTTAAACAGCCCGCTTCGACCACGTGACGCGTCACGCCTTCGCGGCGCCACCGACTGGAATAATTCATTCCACTTGATCTGACTCCGCGGGCACCGTGGCAATCCCAAGCTCAGCCAGCTGAGCAGAGTCCACCGGGGTCGGCGCTTCGGTCATCAAGCACGCCGCAGAAGTGGTTTTGGGAAACGCGATCACATCGCGCAAGGACTTGGCCCCGGTCATCAACATGACGATGCGGTCTAAACCCAAGGCAATGCCCCCGTGGGGCGGAGCGCCATAACGTAGAGCTTCTAAGAAGAATCCGAATCTCTCTTCAGCTTCCTGCTGATCGATGCCGAGCTTGTCAAAAACCCGACGCTGTAATTCGGGATCGTGAATCCGTAGCGACCCGCCGCCCAGTTCAAATCCGTTGAGCACCACGTCGTAGGCACGAGAACGCACTGCCCCAGGATCCATCTCCCCCTTCTCCATCGCCTGCCATTGATCCAAGTTGGGCAGGGTAAAAGGATGGTGTACCGAGAGCCACCGCTCATCGTCTTTGCTGTACTCGAACATGGGGAAATCCACCACCCATAGGAAGCGCCACAGACTTGTGTCGATCACATCCTGGGCGCTGGCGATCTCGGACCGCAACGCCCCCAACGCGGTACAGGCGACACCCCAATCACCCGCCACAATCAAGCCGAGGTCGCCCTCTTCTAAACCCAGCTCATCTGCGGCGGCGTTGGCCTCCGCATCGTTCAGCGCCGTCTTGACCTGGAAGCTGACGCTCTCCGCGGTACGCTTCAACCACAGAACTCCGACCGCTCCATGCTTGCGCGCCAAATCACCCCAGGCGTCGAGCTCCCGGCGCGTAGCGCTGGCCGCCCCCGGCACCCGAAGTGCCTTAATCACGCCGCCACCTTCCACCGCCGCCTGAAAACCGCGAAAGCCGCTGGTCCCCAGAGTCGTTGACAGATCCGCGATTTCCCAATCGAAGCGTAGGTCGGGGCGATCCGAACCGAATCGATTCATCGCCTCGCGGTAGTCGAGCTTTGGGAATGGAACTTCGATCTCCACCCCAATCGAAGCGAACAGACGCACGAACAGGTTTTCGATCAAGTGGTAAATGTCCTCTTCCTCGACGAAAGACATCTCCAGGTCTACCTGTGTGAACTCCGGTTGACGATCCGCGCGCAGGTCTTCATCGCGGAAACAGCGAGCGATCTGCGCATAGCGCTCCATCCCGGCCACCATCAAGATTTGCTTGAACAACTGTGGTGACTGCGGCAACGCATAGAACGAGCCAGAGGAGATACGACTCGGAACCAAATAGTCACGAGCCCCCTCCGGGGTCGATCGGGTCAAGATCGGTGTCTCCACTTGCACGAACTCCTGCTCGTCAAGGTACTTGCGCACCTCCAGATCCAGCTTGGACCGCAGAATCAGGTTGTTCCGCAGTTCCGGTCGCCTAAGCTCCAGATATCGATAGCGCAAGCGAGTCTCTTCACTGGCGTCCACCTTGCCTTCCGGGCTCACCGGCAGAGCGTCGGACTTAGCCACTACGCCACCACTCTGCGCTTCGACTTCGATCTCTCCGGTCGGCAAATCGGGATTCACCGCCCCGACATCCCGAGCCACCACTTGCCCGACGATCTCGATCACCCATTCCAAGCGAGCTTCCCCGAGTCGAGCGGCCAATCCGTCAGCCACATCGCCATCCGGGTCGCTATTGACGACCACCTGGACAATTCCGCTGCGGTCACGGACGTCGAAAAAGGTCAGACCACCGTGCACCCTACGCCGCTGAACCCAACCAACAACGCGCACCTCACGACCAATATCCTGGCGGCCTAGGTCACCACCCCACACTCTTGCCAGACCAGTCATTCTTCGGTTTCCTTGTTTGTCATGATGCCAACCAGTTGCTCGAGGCTGGTGACCGTCTGTTGCTCTCCGCTGGTTAAGTTCTTAGCCGTCCAGCTTTCAGCCGCGAGTTCCTCTTCCCCTACCAACACCACCCAGCCAGCCCCTCGCCGATCTGCCGCCCTAAGTGCTTTGCCGATACCCCTATCTACAGTGCCCAGGTCCGCTTGTAGGCCAGCGGCACGCAGGGTTGCAGCAGCCTCAAGTCCAGGTGTTACCGCTTCCTCTTGCAACGGCAACACCACCACTCGCAGAGCAGCCTGATCGTCCTGCCACTTGGGCATCGCTTCACAGACCCGGTCCAATCCGATGGCAAAGCCAATCGCCGGAGTTGCTGGACCACCCAGCTCGGCAACTAGGTTGTCGTAGCGCCCACCACCGACCAACGCATCCTGTGCCCCCAAAGCGGAGCTAGCAATCTCAAAGACCAGTCCGGTGTAGTAATCCAGACCACGTACCAAAGAAGGCTCGACCCGGTAGGCGATATCCAGAATTCCCAATAGCTCTCGAACTCGGCCAAAGTGGCTACGCGCCTCTGCGCTGAGATAAGACTCCATACGCGGAGCGTCAGCAACGATCTCGCGATCAACTGGAGACTTCGAGTCCAAAATACGCAGTGGATTGGCATCCAAACGGGCCCGGCTGTCCCCGGACAACTGTTCGCGGTGCGGCTCCAAATAGTCGACCAACGCCGCTCTATAGTCCGCTCGACTCTGCTCATCACCCAAAGTCTGCAGCGCCACCTCCAGGCCAGAAAATCCACAACCGGACAGAAAATCCACCAACATCTGAATCACTTCGACGTCGGCTTCGGGGCGTGGATCGCCGATCAATTCGGCTCCGATCTGAAAGAACTGACGATACCGACCCTTCTGCGGACGCTCGTAGCGAAAGTACGGGCCAATATAGAACAGCTTCAATGGCAGGGGGATGCCCCGCAGGCCACGCTCAACAACCGCGCGCACCACCGGAGCCGTACCCTCGGGGCGCAGGGTCAGGCTCCGTCCACCTCGATCTTCGAAGGTGTACATCTCCTTACCAACAATGTCCGTGGACTCGCCCACTGAGCGGACAAAGAGTTCGGTGCGTTCCGCCAACGGGGTGCGTATCTCTCGATAACCGTAGGAAGAAAAAACTTGCCGTGCTCGGGCTTCGACCGCCTGAAACACCGTACTCAACTCTTCGTCGAGCACGCGCATTCCTTTGACGCTGGGAATTTGGTTGGCCATGGTTCGTTCTAGTCCGTTTTCGTCGTGGGCAATGAGTTGCCGATGGAATCCTGCAGCCCGATCCAATCGAGCGCAAAAAACCGCAGCAAATGCCGTTTCCAGCACCCCCTCGGATCAAAGCCGATGATAACGAACAATCGAACGAATGCCGCAGCCAATTCGACAACCGGTAAAACAACCACAACGACCTACCAACCGCCCGATAGGATGCTCCATCTACCGCTCGCCGCCCACCCATGATCACTGATCTCATCATTCCAGCCCTCAACGAGGAAAAGGCAATTGTCGCGGTGTTGCAAGCGGTGCCGCGATCCAGCGTGCGCCACATGATCGTGGTCGACAATGGTTCGACCGACCGCACCGCTGAAGTCGCCCGCGTAGCCGGCGCAACCGTGGTTCCAGCCGATACCAAGGGCTACGGCTCGGCCTGCCTCGCGGGCATCGCCCACATCGCTGGGTTTGCTGGCACAGCTCAAGGCTTGCCTGAGATCGTCGCGTTCTTGGACGGTGATTTCTCAGATCATCCCGACGAACTGCCAACCGTCCTGGCACCGATCGCTTCGAACCACGCCGACTTGGTGATCGGATCGCGCACCCGCGGCAACCTCGCCAAGGGAGCCTTAACTCCCCAGCAGCGAGTCGGCAATGCAGTTGCCTGCAGCCTGATTCGTCTGCTCTACGGTTTTCGCTACAGCGATCTGGGTCCGTTTCGCGCCATTCGTTGGACCGCGCTGCAAGATCTCTCCATGCGCGACCCCAACTTTGGCTGGACTGCTGAAATGCAGGTCAAGGCGGTGCGCGCCGATCTACGCATCCGAGAGGTGCCGGTGAGCTATCGGCCGCGCATCGGCGAATCCAAAATTTCTGGCACTCTGCAAGGATCGGTGATGGCCGGATGGAAGATTCTTAGCACCGTCTTGCGTTACAGTTTCGCGTCATGGCCACCCCAGAGACCTTAGCCACCACCACCGAGGTTGAGGTGCGCTACGCCGAGACCGATCAAATGGGCGTGGTTCACCACGCCAACTATCTGGTGTGGTTCGAGTTGGCGCGTACCCATCACTGCCGCGACCAAGGCATCGAGTATGCCGAGATCGAACGTCGGGGTTTTCTTTTGATGGTGGTCGGGGCCCAACTGCGCTACCGACGCTCGGCACACTACGGGGATCACATCCGCATTGAATGCTCCACTGAGCGGGCCGCCTCCCGTGGAGTCACGTTTGTCTACCGCGTGCTCAACGGCGATCAACTCTTGGCAACCGGCAGTACCAACCACATCTGGGTTTCCCGAGAAACCCGCAAACCGACTCGAGTTCCGGATTTCGCACGGCATCATTTCTTCCCCGAAGAGGCGCAATCTGACCCAGGGTCACAAGAGCCTCGAAACCGAGACGAAACTTGACCATGCAACAACTTCGATTACTCACTGCAGGGGAGAGTCACGGTCCGGGGATGACCGCGATTCTGGAGGGGATGCCTTCTGGGATCTCGATCGATCGCCAAGCCATCGAACACCAGTTGGCGAGGCGGCAACACGGCTACGGTCGTGGTGCCCGGATGAAGATTGAAAATGATCAATTCGAGATCCGCGGCGGGATTCGTGGTGGTCTGACCTTGGGATCACCCGTTTGTCTGTGGATCGCCAATCGGGACTTTGACAACTGGCGGCCAATTATGGACCCCGAGCAGATCGACCCAGAACGCGTCGAGCAACGGAGGGTTTACGCCCCCCGCCCAGGGCACGCGGACTTGGCTGGCGGCTTCAAACACCTCAGCGGCGATCTACGCAATGTGTTGGAGCGCGCCTCAGCTCGGGAGACCGTGGCACGGGTCGCGGCGGGAGCCATCGCACGGGGGCTGCTGGCCGACCTCGGAGTCGAGATCGCCAGCGGTGTAACTTCATTGGGCTCGGTTGGTGTGGACCGACCGACTCCTGATTGGGAAGCTCTGAAGAAGATGGACGACGCTTCTCCCTTGCGCGCTGCCTACCCGGAAGACGAAGCGGCGATGATCGAAGCGGTGGATCAGGCTCAAGCAGACGGTGACACCTTGGGAGGTAGAGCGACCGTGTTGGTGCATAACCTCCCCCCGGGGCTGGGCAGCTACGCCCACTGGGACCGCAAGCTCGACGCCCTGCTCGCCCAAGCCTTGATGTCGATCCCGGCGGTTAAGGCCGTATCGCTGGGAGAGGGAGTCGAGGTCGCGGGCTTGCCGGGCAGTCAGAGTCACGACCCCATCGAGCGAGTCGCAGACGGCGGCGTGCAGAGAAGCAGCAACCGCGCTGGCGGCCTGGAAGGCGGCGTCACCAACGGTTCGGATCTATCTGCCACCATCCACATGAAACCCATATCGACCCTGCGGCAGGGCATGCCCTCTGTCGACCTAGATACCGGTCAACCTCACGCTTCGCAGTACCAGCGCAGCGACGTCACCGCGCTACCGGCCGCCGGAGTCATCGCCGAAGCCATGGTGGCTTTGGTCTTGGCCGACGCCATGCTGGCGAAATTTGGCGGCGACTCCCTGGATCAACTCCAGGCTCACCTAGCTGCAAGCCTCGAGCTGCAACGCACTTGGACCCAGCCACAGCACTGACTCCATGCTGCCCGAGACCTCGCAACTGTTGGTGTTTGTCAGCGCCGCGTTGCTCCTCTTGGCCACTCCCGGCCCGGCAGTGCTCTTCGTTGTGGCCCGCAGCGCCGAACAGGGCCGCTTGGCCGGATTGGCATCTGTAGCCGGACTTGTGGCTGGCGGTGCGGTTCACGTCTTAGGCGCTGCCCTCGGCATTTCTGGGCTATTGATGTCGTCGGCAACTCTCTATACCTCAGTCAAGATCGCTGGCGCCGCGTACTTGATCTACCTCGGGCTGCGTACTTGGTTTGGTGCCAAGACCTCCGCTGCGATCGAACGTCCGGAGCCGCACAGCTATAGGAGATTGATGCGGGAGGGATTCATCGTCAATGTCTTGAACCCCAAGGCAGCCCTGTTCTTCCTCGCTTTCTTACCTCAATTCACTGACGCATCCCGCGGTTCGGTGGGCTCGCAAATACTCGCCCTCGGTGGCTTGTTCTTGGCTCTCGCCTGGATTACAGACTCGGCGTATGCCCTTGCAGCCGGGTCGTTAGTGGGGTGGTTTCAAGAGCGTCCGCGTCGCTTGGCTGCTCAACGCTGGATTTCTGGAGCAATCTACGTCGGGCTCGGCGCGGCGACCGCGATCGGCTCGCGTTCGAGATAGAGGTACGTGGGCGGCCGCACGGCACTGGCCAATATTGAAAAGCTGCTGAGTTCAACCGAGATCTCAGCACGCCTTTTAAGGTTCCACCCGATTTTCAATGCTCGTTCCTTCTTGTAGATATCCCTCATCCCGGTCCTCGTGAATGAAGAGAATTCGGTGTTCAAAAATCGGTTGCCGGTCCTTGGCGTTACCCCAATATGGCGAAGCAGGACGCAACCAAGACCAAGGAGCACTGAACCATGACCACAGCAACCCCCTATCGAGTCGTCGCCATTCCCACCTCCGTCGCCGACAGCGTACGCGCGACTCGACAATCTCCCTTCGCGGGGCACCCGACACACGTCGAAGTCGCACAAGGTCATGGACCTTGTCGACACTGCCTCCAGGAGTTCCAAGTCGGAGAAGAGCGCCGCATTCTGTTCACTCTCGACGAGTTTTCCGGGCTCGAGCCCTACCCCCAACCCGGCCCAGTGTTCATCCACGAAAAACCCTGCGACCGCTATGCCGACTGTGCCGGAATGCCCGAACCGTTGAAGACGCGCCCTCTCACCTTGGTTGCCTACGCCCAGGGTCGCACCCTCCGACAGCAGCAACAGGTCGAGACTGGAAACTTTGACGAAACACTCGAACGCTTACTACAAAGGGAAGACGTCGACTACATCCACGTCCGGGATACCAGTGCTGGGTGTTTCGACCTGCGTATCGAAAAGCTCAGTATCACTGCCAACGACAGAGAAGCAGAAACTACTTGCTGTTGAGGTTTGGGAGTTAGGTTGCTAGAAACTAGGTGAGAAGAATCAAAGCCACACCAGCGACCATCAACCCGCAGGCCAACAACTTGGGCAAGGTTAAGCGCTCACGAAAGATCAGTGCACCCAGGCCGAGGGCGAGGATGGTGTTGACACCGCGCTTGACGGTTTCCACCAGGGCCACGAGAGTGACTTGCATGGCGCTGAGTTGAAAAGCCAACGCAGCGGAACCGGCGACCGCAGAAGCTATCACCAACCCGACCGAACCGCGGATTTGAAAAGCCTGGCGAGTTTCTCCGCGAGAGAGAAGAATGATCAGGGTTCCGATAGCCACGCCCAGGTTCATCACCAGGCCGTGCATCGCCACTTTGCCCAACTCTCCGCCAGACGAAGAAAGCTGTTGCATCGCAACTTTGTCCAAGGTGCCGGCCACCGCCCAAGTGATTGCCGTGAGGGTCATCAGGGGAACCCCCGGCTCGTTTTTCAGGGTTGCCCAAAACCCTCGGCTCTCTGGATCCTCAGCCCCCGAGGAGCGAGCCAACCACCAGGCTCCGGCAACCACAACCATGATGCCCACGCCCTCCCAGACGCTGGGCCACTCCCGCAGCACCGGAATCGCCGCGATGGCAGTAAACACTGGGGTCAAGGAGAGCAATGGAATGGTCACCGACAACGGTGAGCGACGCACCGCTTCGATAAACGCCAAGTTGGCTACCAGCTGCAGGCCGATCGCTACCACCACTGGGAACCAATAACCTGATCGCAGTTGCCAATCACTCTGCATGGCCACCCAAGCAGCAAAGAATGGCGCCGCACCCAAGGTCATCCACAGCAATACCGCAAGCGAACTCAAACCGCGAGTCAGCAGTTTGCGCAGGGTGTCGAGGACGGAATAACCGACCGCGGCGCCTAGGACTAGTAACAGGGCGAGGGTGCTCATTGGGTTCTGCTTATGGGTTGAGGTCTAACTTGGGGCTGGAAGAGGTCCGGAGATGTAAGGTCAGGAGAGCTGAGGTTTCGAGACCTGGGAACTGGAGTCTACTTGCGCAGAGCGTAGGGTAGACCATCATATTCGGACGCCACCTGCGCAATACCACCGGAGCGCCAAGACTCCTCGCCCGGCCAACGATAGTTGAGGATGAAAAACTTCGGATCCAGCGGAATCCAGCCTTCGCTCGCCGGGCGATCCATGTCGCGTCTGCGGATCTCGTAGTAGACCCCGGGATGGGGCGGCAAGCCACTCTCCCCGCTGTCCGCGATCCACTCTCCCCGCTCCACTCGCTGCCCACGCGAGACTCGGACTCGATCACAGTGTCCCAAGATGCTGATGTAGCGCTCACCGTGTCGCAACACCACCATCTTGCCGTAGCGTTGCCAAAAAGAACGTGCTGATCGAAACGCTCCGGTGAAAACGACTCGACCTGATGCCGGCGCGACGACGCGAGTCCCCTTTGCGGTAGCAAACAGTAAGCCAGCATGAAATTCCGTGGTCTCGGTCAAGGGATCCACCTGTCGACCAAAGTCAGCACTCAACGCCATCTGCTCGCCGACGATCGGCAAGATGGTCGGTGCCAGACCGATTTCGTTCTCGTCCCGGACCAGTGACTCCTCCAATACTTGTAGCTCCGCACCCCACTGATTGAGGCTCAAGCGGGCGGTACGCTCGATTTGTAGTCGGGTGGACGCCAAGTCAAAGTAAATCGACGAGTCGTCGAGCTCGGTGGTTACCAATTGCTCTGAACCGTCCACACCGGCTGCTCCAAGGCTGGCCCCTCCAAAATTGGCCGTGGCGATCCCTTTGGACTGGAGCCCTACTGCTTGGCGGAGTCGCGACGCTGACTCAAGACCCTCGGCGATGCGGGGCTGCAAGGCGCTCAAGGCCTCGACCTGGAGGTTGAGGCGCCGACCTAAGAGTTCTCGCTGCGCGATCTGGGAGCGATATTCCTTGCGATTTGCCCACGCAGAGAACACCCGAGGGACCGACAACAACCCGATGATCGCGCCGAGGAGCACCAAGCTCAGCACAGCCCCTATCAGCAAGAGTGATCTGCCCTGGTAGCGGTAGGTCCTACCGCTCGGACGTTGCCAGGCAATCGCGGGGAATTGCTCTGCAGTTGCGGCGGAAGTGGTTGGCGGCAAACTCATTTTGCATCAGCACTGCTTGCTGGGACTACGCAGCCAAGGTACTAATGGCCCGCCGACCCAAGCGACGAAGAGTCACCGGCCAGTCTAGACGCCAGCTCCTGCTCGCCACCAAATTCCGCCACAATCTCAACCAGTTCGCGCCAGGTGCCGGGAGGTCCGGCCAAGACGCTGCCGCTATCGAGAAAGTCGGCACCGCCGTCCAGATTGGAGACCTTGCCGCCCGCCTCTTGGATCAAGATCGCTCCGGCGGCCAGATCCCAGGGAGACAACTTGAATTCGAAAAAGCCGTCGTAGGTTCCAGCAGCGGTATAGGCTAAATCGAGGACTGCGGCACCGGTGCGACGTACCCCACTGGCGCGCCGGAAAACGGATTCAAAAATTTCCAAATAGAGCAGTAAAGCGTCTTTGGCTTTGAAGGGAAAACCGGTAGCGACAAAGGCACCGTCTATTCCGTTCAAGGGAGACACCGAAATCGCTCCCCTGTGTCGCCCGGGAATCTGGCAGTGCGCTCCTAGCCCTAGCGCCGCCGAAAAAACCGTGCCGGTGACCGGTTCCGCGATCACCCCAACAATCGGTTTGCCGTCGCGCAAACAGGCGATTGACACTCCCCACACCGGCAGCCGATGTAGAAAGTTGGTGGTGCCATCCAAAGGATCGACCACCCAAACATGCTCGGCCTCTGCCACACCACTCCAACCGGCCTCCTCAGAGAGGACGGAATGTTGCGGATGTCGTTGCCGGATCAACGCAAGAATGACCTGCTCGCTAGCTTTGTCGGCCGCGGTGACAAAGTCGTTGGACTGCTTGGCCTTGACCTCTAGATCCTCGCGCCCAAAGTAATCGAGCAAAACCTCTGACGCTGCCCCAGCTGCGTCCAGGGCGGTTTGCAGCAGTGATTGCATTGGGGGGCTTGGACCTTTGAGTTTGGCGCTTCTACGTTCGAGGTTCTAGGTTCTAGATCCCAGTCTAGGCCTGGATACGCCGCCCGGCGACCACCGTACCCACCGGGGCTCCGGTCAGGGTCCATCCGGCGAAAGGGCTGTTGTGACCTTTGCTGCGAAACTGTTCCGGTTCCACGGTCACGGACTGCTTGAGGTTCAACAGAGTGAGATCCCCCACTGAACCCTCGGCCAGGGTTCCACCGGCAAGTTTGAGCACCCGCGCTGGGGCGGTAGACAGCAACTCAACCATCCGATTGAGATCAATCACTCCCCCGCCCACCAAACGATCCAGGCACAGGGACACCGTGGTTTCCAGACCTACAACCCCAAAGGGGGCGGCACTGAACTGCATAGCTTTCTCATCTTGATGATGGGGCGCATGGTCGCTGGCAATTACGTCGACCTCACCGTTGGCGACGCCATTGAGTAGAGCTTCTCGGTCCACGTCGGGGCGCAACGGCGGGTTCATCTTGGTGTCGGCGTCAAACTGGGTCTCGTCCACCGCTTCGTCGGTCAAAAGTAGATGGTGGGGGGTGACTTCACAGGTCACAGAGCGACCCGCTTGCTTGGCTTGGTTGACCATGCGCAAGGATCGGGCGGTCGAGAGATGAGCCACGTGATAGCGACCGCCAAAATCCTGCTGCAAAATCAAATCGCGCGCCACCACCACGTCTTCGGAAGTGCCCGGAATCCCCGGCAATCCCAGTCGGGTAGAAACCGCGCCCTCGTGCATCACCCCGTCCCCAGTCAGGTCCATATCTTGGGCGTGCTGAATCACCGGGATGTCGAAGTGCTCGGCGTAGAGCAAGGCTCGGCGCATCAACTCCGCGTTAGCGACCGGCAATCCGTCGTCTGAAATCGCCACTGCGCCTGCGGCTACCATTTCGGCAATCGCAGCTAACTCCTGCCCCGCCAATCCTTTGCTCACCGCGCCAATTGGATAAACCCGGGCGAAACCAGCTCGATCGGCTTGCTGGACGATCAGCTCGGTGACCGAACGTTGGTCATTCACCGGATCGGTATTGGCCATACAAGCGACCGCAGTGAACCCACCGTTGGCAGCCGATCGAGTGCCGCTGGCTACCGTTTCCTTGTACTCCTGCCCTGGTTCGCGCAAGTGGACGTGAATATCGATCAGCCCTGGGGTGACCACTAACCCGCTGGCATCAAGTTCTTCGGCGCCATCGGCCCCGGATACCTGATCCGACACTTCCCGGATCACTCCATCTTCAATCAAGACATCGGCTTGACCGTCGACCCCGGTCGCAGGATCCACCACGCGGCCACCACGAACTAAGACCTTCACGCTCCCTCCTGCGAGGCTCCGGACAGCAAATAGAGCACCGCCATCCGTACCGCGACCCCATTGCTCACCTGATGGAGAATCACAGACTGCGGCCCGTCAGCGACATCGCTGGCGATCTCCACCCCACGATTCATTGGCCCCGGATGCATCACCAGCGCGTCCTCCTTGGCGCCTGCTAGTCGCTTTCGTGTCAGGCCAAAGACCTCAAAGTATTCGGCGTTGGAGGGAAATAACGCACCGCCTTTTAACCGTTCCTTTTGAATCCGCAGCATCATCACCACATCGGCGTCCTCAACCGCGTCTTCGATGGTAGTGGCGACCCGTACTCCCAAGTCCTCGATCCCGGGCGGCATCATGGTGCGCAAGCCGCCCACGGTGACCTCGGCTCCCAGCTTGGTCAGAAGGTGAATATTGGAACGAACCACACGACTGTGTTCAATGTCGCCGATGATCGACACCTTGAGGCCTTCGATCTTGCCCTTCTTCTGGCGGATCGTCAGAGCATCCAGCAGCGCCTGCGTCGGGTGCTCATGAGCGCCGTCTCCGGCGTTGATCACGCCCGAATCAAGGATCTTGGCCAGCATATGAGGCACTCCCGGATGCTGATGGCGAATCACCACCAAATCCGGCGACATGGCCTCCAAATTGAGCGCGGTGTCGACCAGCCCTTCGCCTTTGCTCAGGGCCGAGCCCGAGGAGGAGAAGTTCAATCCGTCCGCGGACAATCGTTTCTCGGCGATCTCAAAACTCGAACGAGTGCGAGTTGAGGGCTCCAAGAACAAGTTGATCACCGTCTTGCCGCGCAACGTCGGCACTTTCTTGATCGGTCGCTCAGCGATCTCGCAAAAAGATTCTGCGGTGTTCAAGATCAGATGGACCTCATCGGCCGACAGTTCTCGAATGCCGAGCAGGTCCTTGCGAGTCCAGTTGATCGAGGTTTCCATCTAGCTTTGAATCCCCACGGCAGCCTCAGCGTCGCGCACGTAGATTCCTTCCGAGCCATCGTCGGTTTCGGCAAAGTGGACGTCAACCAACTGTCCCTCTGAGGCTTCCCAGCGCTCGCCGACAATATCGCCTTGAATCGGTAGCTCGCGCCCGCCTCGATCAATCAATACCGCCAGGCGCACCGCCTTGGGTCTGCCAAAGTCCATCAAGGCGTCCAGCGCGGCGCGAATCGTGCGCCCGGTGAACAAGACGTCGTCGCAAAGCACCACGGTCTTGCCTTCGAGCGAGCCCGGAAGCACCGTTTCCCGGACAATCGGTTGCGGTGCGATGGTCGACAGGTCGTCTCGGTAGAGAGTGATATCCAAGGTGCCCATCGGCACCTCACCACCCTCCATCGCCTCCACCTCTCGCACCAGCGCCTCAGCCAGCGGTACGCCGCGAGTGCGAATGCCCACCAACAATAGGTCTTCAACCCCCTGATGACGCTCCACCAGCTCCCCCGCCATACGGCGAATCATGCGTCGCATATGGTGCTTGTCGTAGATCTGTTTTGCGTGAGCCGTCGCCATGGTCGTCCAATTCTACTGCCAACCAACCACTGCCATCCAAGGAAAAACGGGTGGTCGATGACGTCAAGATGAACGCTGTTTGGATCGACCTTACGGATGGTAAGGCGACCCGTGCCGGATGTCAACCAAGACGGCCAAAACCACAAGATGTAGTGCATGTCTTAATGCTGGACACCACAATTTGTGCTAAATTCCGGTCCCGGAACGAGAAATTCACCATGCTAAAGCTTGAAACTCTAGACATTTCCGGATTCAAATCTTTCGTCGATCCGGTCGACCTCGCCTTTTCGGGCCGTATTAGCGCAATTGTCGGCCCCAATGGCTGCGGCAAAAGCAATGTCGCGGACGCCATCACCTGGGTTTTGGGCGAGCGCAGCGCCAAGGCTTTGCGCGCAGACACCATGGATGACGTGATCTTCGCTGGTGCCGCTGGACGCAAACCACTGGGGATGGCGGAAGTTAGCCTAGAACTCTCTACCGACTCGTCCTTTCCGCTTTCCGAAGAGGGCCGTCTGACCATCGGTCGGCGGGTTTATCGCTCTGGCGAGAGCACCTTTTTGATCAACGGCAAGACCGGCCGACTAAAAGACATCAAAGATTTGCTGTCCGGCACTGGCCTCGGACTACGTGCCTATTCGGTGATCGAGCAAGGAAAAATCGATCTCATTCTCTCCGGTAAACCGCAAGAACGGCGTCGCCTGCTCGAAGAAGCGGCAGGGGTCACCAAGTACCGCAATCGTCGACATCTCACCCAGCTCAAACTGGAAGAGACAGTCTCCAATTTGAATCGCCTCGACGACATCGTCGGCGAGGTAGAGCGTTCAATCCGCTCGCTGAAACGACAGGCGGGTGCTGCGCGCAGATTCAAAGAGCGGCGCCAGAACTTTCGCGATCTGTTGCAAGCGACCCTACTGAGTCGGGCTGCCGGGATGCGCTCCACGTTGGAGCGCGTGAGTACCGAGCTGACCGCGGTTCAAGATTCGACCGCGTCGCTCGCGGGACAACTCGGCGAACGCGAAGCGCACGTGGCTTCACTACGCGAAACCAGTGATCAACAGGGACAAACTGTCTCCGAGCATCATCGTAACGAGGCCGAGTTAGCAGCCAAGGTCCAAGGGCGTCAGGAGTTTCTTCAGGGCGCCCAACGCACCATTCGCGAAATTGAGGAACGCATCGCCTCAAACCAAGAACTGGTCAAGCGCACCGACGTCGAAATCGAAGGAATGGCGTTGCGATCAACCGATCTGCAATCAGTTCAGACTGAGACCTCCGCGGCACGGGTCGCCGCCGAACAGGAACTCACCGCCACTGATAACTTGTTCAGCGGTGCCGAGCAGTTGGTAATCCAAGAGCAAGAGTCTTTGGAAGAACGCCGGGGGGCTCTGTTGGAGGCTTTCGGTGGCTTGACCGGCGAGCGCAACCGGTTGCACCAACAGACCACTGAGAAAGAAAAGGGCCAGTTTCGACTGCGGCGCGTGATCGAAGAGCGCGACAGCAAGAAGGACCTGCTCAAGAACATCGAAACTGAACTCACCCAGTCCTCAGATTGCTGTGCCAAGTTGCGCCAAACCGAGCAACAGGCGCGCGAACAACTAGATACCGAGACCGGTAAGCGTTCCGAGTTGGAAGCCAAGGCCGAGACCCTACGCAACCAGCGAAGTCAGCTTGAGCAGCAACTGTCCAGACTGACCGCGGCGCTGGAGTTTCTCACTGAAGCCAGCCAAGAACAGGCGGCACGCCGCGCTAGGTTAGAGAGGCGTTTGGAAGAATTCGGCATCGACAATCCGGTTTTCCTGCAGGATCAGATTCACGCCAAAGACGGCTGGGAACGCGCGGTGGATTTTTTCCTCGATCGAATTAGCGGCGCTTTGGTGTCGTCAGACGGATCCGAAGACGATCTGGCGGCGGTACTGGGTAGCGGCGAAGGTAGCTCGACGGTCTTGGTTCGCTCTGACGCCTCGAACGACCCCAACAAAAGAACCCGTGACGAGATCAAAGACACTGCGATCCTCTCCCCGCTGGCCGAAGCGCTGGGCCTTGACCCGGTGTTGGGCGCGGCGCTACCGCCGGCATACTTGGTCAAGTCGTGGGCTGACGCCCGCCGCCTGGCCGAATCCCACCCTGAGGCAGCCTTTCTGTGCCAGGACGGACGCTGGATTCAGGGACACTTGCTCCGCGTGCTGGGCGAGAAAGCCCAACCGGGATCTATCGCTCGCGAGAACGAACGGAAAAATCTGGAGACCGAGCAGCCCAGAGTGCTGGTGCAGATCGAGGACTTGGATCGCGACCTCAGCGAGCTGGATTCCGCATTGGCGCAAAACACCCAGCAAGTGGAGACTCTGCGCACCGACTTGGAACGTGCCCAGCGGGAAGCGGCTATTGCAGCCACCAAGGAAGAGGAAGCGGTCGCCACCAAGACCCGATTGTCCTCGGAGTTGCGCGGACTGGACAACGAAAAAACCGAGATTGAGCGAGAAATCCAACGCCTGGATCAGTCGATCGAGGAGCACCAGACTCGGGTTGACGATCTAGGCCAGCGCCACGGCGAGCATGAGAGTTCCTTCGATCAACAGCAGAAAAATCTTGATCAGGCCCGCGAACGGCGCGAGAACAGCCGTGCCTCAGGAGCTACTCGCCGCGGTTCGCTGGAAGTGGTTCTGGAGCGTTTGGCAGCCAACCAACGCGAACTGGAACGTCTCGGCCAGGATCAAACCGCAGCCGAGACTCGGATCACCAGTTGGAACAGTGAAGTCGATCGTCTACAACAGCGCAAAATCGACCTGATCCAAGAAGTGGAAAGTGTCACCGCAAAGTTGCAGCAAGCCTTGGAAGCCAAGACCGATCTGGAAAGCAAAGGAATTGCACTGCGCGAAGGTTGGGAGCAGTCACGACAAACCCTAACTAACATTGACCGCGAAGTAGGCACTGACCGAACCCGACTGGAATCCGAGCGCAACACGCTCACCGAACTGCGCGTGCAACAGGCCGGATTGCAAGAAAAGCTGGAACACGTCGGTGCCGATTACCGAGAACACTTCAGCGATCCGCTTCCGGATCAAGTGGTCGCAGACGAGAGGCCTCTTGAGCAACTAGAAGCGAACTTGGAAGCGGCGCGTGGAGTCCTGGAGCGTATGGGGCCGGTCAACGAGCTGGCCGCTGAAGAGCTCGACGAACACGGTGAACGCTATGAGTTCCTCACCGTTCAGCGGACTGACGTCATGGAATCGGTCGAAAGCCTGCGCGCCACTATCGCCGAGATCGACGCGACCTCATCCGAGCGTTTCTTGAAGACCTTTACTGCGGTTAACCGACACTTCTCGTCTACCTTCGAGGAGCTGTTCGCTGGTGGTGAGGCCGAGATGCGTTTGCTCGACGAAGACAACGTGCTGGAAAGCGGCATTGAAATCGTCGCTCGACCTCCGGGAAAGCGGCTACAAAATCTGATGTTGATGTCTGGCGGGGAAAAGGCGTTGACCGCTTTGGCGCTGCTATTTGCCTTGTTTCGTCACACGCCATCTCCGTTCTGCGTTCTCGACGAAGTGGACGCGCCGCTTGATGACATCAACTGCCTGCGCTTCGTCGACATGCTGCGCCGCATGGCCGAAGAGACCCAGTTCATCATCATCACCCACAACAAACTCACCATGGAGGCAGCCTCGACCCTCTACGGTGTGACGATGGCGGAGCGCGGGGTTTCCAAAGTGGTGTCGGTGGAACTCGACGAGATCGACGCCGAGATCACGGCGGCAGCGACTGCGGCCGTCTCTGCTTAGAAGTTAAGCTCCGTCGTCTTGGCCGACAACCACCAACCCTCCTCTGCGCCAGATCCCCGACCGCCAAACCCCCGCCCTGCGGGGATGACTGGGGATATTCATCGGATTCATCGGGCAGAGCCCCCCTTCTCCCTCTCACCCTAGGAGATGACGAGAGTGGTTCATCGAGTGCAGCCTCCTTCTCTCCCCGCTCTAGACGAAGGACCGAAGTAAGTCGTCGAACAGTGTTGTCTTACCATCATCCCGGGTGATCTCTTGACTCCGTCATCCCAGCGGGTGGGGGGCGAGGGGCCAGGATCTGTCCGCGCAAAACCAAGCGAATCGGCCCGTGTTCGACGGTACCTTAGGGATTCAATGCTGAGTCGCTGAGTGGTTCTTGACTGAGGTAGAGATCCACCCGAACCGGCGTTGAGCGTTCCTTGCTGGGTTTCTTCAGCGGGTGCACCACGTACAGATCAGAGTGCTGGTCGCCATCGAGATCTAACACCCGCACCAGACCTAGATGCTTCGGTTTGCGCTCGAACGTGACAGTCTTGTCTTCATTCGATGGATAGCGGCATCCAGCCTGACCGTAGTGAATCGTCACCTTCCTACCACGCCCCAACTGCACGAAATCGGCTCGACCGTCACCGTTGAAATCTCCCGCGAACTGCGACAAGTGACGAATCTTGTTGTTGCGCAAATTGATCTTGAACTGACCTGAGAGATCTATCCCCGACACTGGCTGAAAGCGACCGTCCGCTTGCTGACAAGTGACCTGAAAGTCCATGGTCAACTTGAGCGATCGAACCAGCAAAGCTCGAGTGATCAGCGGCAAGATCGAGAAATCCAGGTTCACCGAAACCAGGTCCAGACGACCGTCTCCATCTAAGTCTTGAAAATCGCCAGGCAGAACCACGTCAATTTGGTCGTCATCCTGGTCCGAGTGGGATCCTTCAAAGTTGTACCCCATAGCCTCAAACTCACCCACCTGACCGCCCAGCCTCAGGTCTTTTCCTAAGCGATACAGACGGTAGCCAAAGAGTGGCCGCTTGGCAGAGTCGATCTCCTGTCTGACCGTCGGCTCCAGCCAACGATCAATCTGCCATCGAACCACCGCGACGGCCTGACCATCGCCGTCCAGATCACCCAAGTAGACAATGCGCGGACCGCTGTCCCAATCCTCATCGTCCTGTTCTTCATCTTCCCGGCTAGCTGACGTCAGCGACTCTGGGACTTGCAGCATCTCTGGGGCAGAGAATCGAAAATCACCCAGGTTGCAATAGACCGCTGTGCGGGTTTCAACCTCGTCGAAGGAGTGGGAGCCATCGAGCAAAACCAGATCCTGGAGCCCGTCACCATTGAGGTCACGCACTTCGGGGAGACGGGGGCGAGAGGTGGAGGACGCCTCTTCATCACCCTCTTCGGAGTCAGCCCGATCGGAGTCCTCCGGTTCGGAGTCACTCTGTTCGGAATCACTGCGGCTCAGTTCTGGATCTTCAGCGTTCAGCGCCTCACTCTCTGACGGCTCCGGCAACAGCTCCGATGATTCTGACGTCGACTGGGGTTGAGCAATCGTCTGGGCATGCTCCGCAGAAAACCCGATCGTTGTCGCAGGGAGAACAACCCACCCGCCTTCGACCGGCAGCAGAGCATCCTGCAATCCGTCGTGGTTTAGATCGTAGAGAAAGTCCAAATCTGCGTAAAAACGATCATCCCCGGTAAACGCAGTCTGTTGCTCGACCAACGTCTGGAACTCAAGCATCTGCCGCGTAGCATTAAAGTGCACGCTGGAGATTCCCTCATCAGTCAACGCCAGCAAGCGGTCGCCAGCCCCCTGCGCTGCCGCTTGGACCGCAAACGCATGAACCGACGATTCAAGTTCCAGGGTCGGCAACGGGGGGCCGTAGCCTCGTCGCTCGGGCTGTCCCGGATAAACCCGCAGTTCGCGATGATCGAGCAAAGCCGGAACCACGTTCATCACTTCAACCATGCCCTCAATATCGTCGAAAGTAGCTTCCTCAAAAGAGGTCACGCTACCCCAATCGTTGTACGCAACGACCACTACTAGGTCGTCAATCCCATCAGCGTCGATGTCCGCGGGAAAGATCGCTGCCGGCACTCCAGGCAAGTTGAGCGAGACTTGGTCGAAGCCTGGAGCTTTGTCTCGAGCTGCTGAAACTCCGTCGGCGATCACCACCAAACTCAAGAAAGCAAATGCGGCGCGTGGGCGAAATAGCTTGAGCATCGACAGAAGTACGCCCTCAGGCTCGGTTTCGTTTCAGGATCGGCTGCCTGCCTGGGGACACAATAAGAGTATTGTGTCCCCAATTCCCGGACTGCCCCAAACTAACGAGAGTCATCCCAGTAATTCCGAGGCCTGCCCCCACTGCAAGCCAAAAACGGTCTCTTCCAGCGGTCGCCGCGATCGTGGTGCGTTCTCTCGTTCATCCAGCGGTTCTGGCGAAGCGTCCGCTGGCCCCAGTTTGCCAATGGCAATTGCCGCTACCGGTTGAAAGTCGTCCGGAATTCCGAATGCTGTCCGCGCCGCATCGGCAGAAAATCCCGCCATCTGGTGCATCGACCAATTCCGCGCGGTGCCCTCGCCGACCAACTGCGCCACCGCTTGGCCACTGTCGTACCAAGCATGTTTGTTCGGCTTTCCATGGTGGGTGTAGGTGCTCTTGGCGACCACGATTGCCAAGGCCGACGCCTTCCCCGCCCAAGGCTGATTTCCCGCCATCAAGGTCACGAAGATAGCGTCAAACACTTCATCGCCGCGCCGGCCAACAACAAACCTCCAAGGCTGCTCGTTGAACGCCGAAGCTGCCCACTGCGCAGCAGCAAACATCGACCCCAAGGTGTCGGTGTCGATCTCTTGGTCGGTAAACGAACGCGGACTCCAGCGTTCAGCGAAGATGGCGCTTATGGGAAAACGGCTGTCAGCACTACGTTGATTCATAACGATCCTCTTTTCATTTTGCGACTAGAACACATAGGTCGGCCAATGGACGATGCTGAGCACGAACTGCCGTGATTCAAGGCCTGCAACAACCAGCCTTCAACCGAGATAGAGAAACAGAAGGACGACGATCAGGGCCAACAGCGCCAGGAAAAAGATCTTCCAACCGCTCTTGGGGTAGTGGCCAGCCACTTTGCCGGTACTCCCGTTGGCCACCACTTGGAAGCTCTTGCCGTGATAGTCGTAGGTCAGATGCCAAACCGGCACCAGAATGTGTTTGAAAGTCTGTCCGGAGTAGTTGGGGTCAACGCGCAAATTACGGTAGGTATCTCCAGGAACCTCGCGGCCACAAAGTTGCTGCAGCTGCTGCTCCATTTGCTCTCGCGATGCCTGTGCCGCATCGATCAAAACGATTCGATAGTGCTCAACCACAAACCCAGATAAGAACGCGGTGTCGTAGGGCACCAAGTTTTGGGTTGGAAACGGCTCGACGCTGCGCAGTAGATCCAGCGGCACGCCCTGAGTGCCGGGCACCGGTTCGTCATCAAAAAAATGCTTAAGCGACCCCGACGCTGACGTCCAGCGCACCTTCTGCACTTGGCGGGTGCGATTGCGCCCATTGTTGTCGCGGTAGTTCTCAGTGACGTAGTAGTAGGTTCCAGAATCCGCAGACCAGCGACAGCTCACTTGGGCGTCGAAGGTCCAATACGGCAGATAGATCCCTCGGACCTGATCCACCAGCGCCTTTTTCTTGAGTTTTCCGGGGGCCAACCACTTGGAGCCGAACCACTTGCGCAATCGATCGCGGATCTTCCCCTGGTCGACCATGAACGGCAAAACACTCTGCGGCCGAATCGGCGGTTTGATCTCGTCGTAGTCCACCAACTCCGGAGAACCACAGAAATCACAATTTTGGCCGACGCGCTCTGGATCAAACACCGACACCGCACGACAGCTACGACAACGGACCGTCCTCTTCTCGGCTTTCCAGCCGCGTAGGTTCGCTGGCATCTCGCGCAGCGTCTTGACCAAATCGATCTCTTGGATTTTGCCGGTCTCCCGGTCAATCTCGTAAGGCGACTCGGTGCCGCAGTAGGCACAGATCAAGCGATGCTTGGAGGCACTCCATTCCGCTTGAGCCCCACAGGCTGGGCAGGAGTGCCGCTCGAGTGCAACCGTCTCGCTGTCCCAGTCCTCGGCTGTGCGAATCTCCGGCGGCCCACCGTCAGTGCTTTCTTGATCTATCAACCCAGTCTCAGCGATCGTATGCCTACTCGGCCAAATACGCTTCCAAGGCGGAACGCTTGACGCGGTAGGCACTGCCGATCTTCTTGGCGACCAGATCCCCACTCTCGATCACTGCCATCACATCCTCTTCACTGACGGCCAAGACTTGTGCCACTTGTGCCGGGGTCAAGATGTCGACGATCGATGGGGTCTCCGGAGCTGGACGCGCTTTGGCAGGCCCTGGGCCAGCGGGATTCTCACTGGGGAGAAATCCACCTTGCTCGCGCATCATCTGCTGGGCAATGGCAAACCCCACTGCCATCTCGGTCGCCATACCGCCAGCGCCGCCGCCACCGGTGCCTCCTTCGGCCATGCCTTTACCCATCTGGTACTTGACGTAGTCGTTGAGGTTACCAACCGCCTCCATACCGGAGCGTTTGTCGATCGCTTCTTCGACCTCGGGCGGCACCGAGATGTTCTCGACGATGAACGAGGTGATGTGAATGCCGTACTTGGCGCCCATCACTGGGTTGATCAGGGGCAGCAGTGCGTCACCCAATTCGGTGTAACGGGTCGCTGCGTCCAACACCGGAATATTAGAACTGGCCAAGGCATCGGCAAAGATCGAAACCACGCGCGAGCGCATGGTGTCGGAGAATTCCTCCAAACGGAAAGTGTGGTCTGACCCGGAGACTTCTTTCAAGAACAACTTGGGGTCGACAACCTTGAAGTCATAGGTACCGAAGGCACGAGCCCTGACGATGCCGAGATCTTCGTCGCGCATCATGATCGGGTTAGCGGTACCCCACTTGTTGGCGGTAAACAGTCGTGTAGTGACGTAATAGACATCTACCTTGAACGGCGACTCCAGACCGTATTTCCAACTCTTCAGACGCGTCAGGATCGGGATGTTCTCAGTTTCCAGCCGGTGCTTGCCGGGCTCGAAGGTGTCGCCAAACTCCCCTAGGTAGACAAACTGAGCCACCTGTGACTCGCGCACAATAAGCTGTGCACCGCGCTTGATAGCTTTGTCTTCGTCCGGGAAACGCCACACCAAGGTGTCGCGTGAATCGTCCGTCCACTCAACAATCTCTAGTAGTTCGCCTTTAAGAAATTCCAAAATCTTTGATGCCATGCCGTCCTCCGCGTTGGGGTAATAATGAAAGCTACCGATCGCCCGCCCGATGCTAATTCTAACTGACCAGAGATCCGTCGTTCGGGACTAGGAGAGTCGTCACCAAAGGCTCATCGCCCTAGCGATCCCAGACGTCAGCAAACTCTTGTGGATCATTTTCGAACACCCGCCTCACATAAATACAAGATGGAGAAATCTTGCCCTCAGTTTCACGCATGTCCGCCACCACCCGATCCACCAAGCGGCGCGCCAAGCCCTGTCCTCGGCGGGACGGGTCGACAAAGGTGTGGTTGACCAAGACGCGGTTCTCACCTGTGTGCAGGTAGGTCAGCTCACCGATCCGCGTGCCGTCGGCCAAGAGTTGGTAGTGGCCGTACTTGTCCGCCTCGTGGTGAATGATCTCCAGCTTCTCGTCAGTATTTGTTGAGCCAGTGTTTGTCGAAGCGGTGCTTGTCGAGCCAGTATCTGTTGAGGCTGCATCTGTTGAGGCAGTGTCTGTTGAGCCAGAGTCCAAGCCAGCGTCACTCGATCCAGTATCTGTCGAAGCAGTGTCTGTCGAAGCAGTCGCATCCGGGTTCCGATCCATCTCACTCATACGATTTACCCTCAGCTCTTATTGACTCACACATGGAGGCGATAACCCACTTCACAAGGAACTTGAATAGCCAAAACCCGGGTGTCTTCATTCCCCGCGACGAGGGTCACTGCAGCGCCGTCTGGCTCGACCACAGTGAGGTCTCCAGGCACAACGGTAACCTGCTCCTCGGGACTGGCCCAATCAGAACTGGTCCAGGTCGCCGAGCCACTGATCGCCACCGCGGCCACTGCCCATCCAGCCGTCGTCTTCGGGGTCCACTGGGCACCGGCACTCAGGCGCACCTCTTCGACCACCACATCGGCCTTCAACTGCATGACTCCTTGTGGACCGAGTACTCTCTTGATCTCCACTCCCCCACCCAAATCATCCACCGCGAAATCCTGGTCAGCGAATTCATGGTATTGCGCAGGCTCGCGCAGGGTTTTCTCAAGGTCAGGATGAAACCAAATCTGAAAGAACTCCCCATTCTCTGAAAGACCCTCTTCGTGAGAGACCCCAGAACCGGTCTGCATCACTTGAATTCCGCCCTCCGAAACCGTGCTCAGGTTCCCCGTGGAGTCACGATGCACCATGCTCCCGGCCAAGCAATAGCTCATGATCTCGAATCCCCGATGAGGGTGGAGGCCGATCATCCCGCCTTCGCGAGACTTGGCCCAGGCCCAGTAAAGTAGCGGTCCGACTGCCTTGATCTTGGGAAACTCTTGAGGAAAACCGATCGGTTTGTTCTCGGTGATCCTTCCGCCATCAAAAGCACCGGTCACTTGCTGGCTGACCGGCAGGTGGCGGATTGCTGATTGGCTCTGCTGAGTTCTTGGCTGGGTGCTCGGCTGGGTGCTAGGTTGTTGGGTATTCATAATGAACCGTCTCCGTTGTTTCTACGCGCAACAGCAATCGATGAATACTCTGACCGTTGGTTGCGCTGTTGTGCTGCATACCCTTGTTCAATGTCGTTGTGCATGCAACAATTAAAACCGAGCCACAAAGCTAAATATTCCCACTTCGAAAAATACCGAGAACACCATGCCCAAGAACCCAACCGGTGACCTTCCCGCCCAAGATCCACTCAGCTTGTGGATGTTGTTTCTCAACACCCGGGGACGCATCCTCGGCTCGGTTGAGTCGGACCTTAGCGACTGCGAACTGCCACATGTTTGGTTCGATGTCCTCCATCAACTCAAACAGGCAGGGGGCAAATTGCGCCCTACCGATCTCGCCGACTTGGTGATGTTGTCCAAGAGCGGACTGACTCGATTGATCGATCGGATGGCGGCAGCCGACTTGGTACAACGAGATGATTGCAGTGACGACGGTCGTGGCGCGTTTGTCTCGATCACCCAGTCAGGCCGAGCCGCTCTTAAGAAAACCCTGCCTCGCTACCGCAAGGCGCTGAAGAGCCACTTCCTGAATCAACTTGCGCCCTGGGAACAGCGAGCGTTCGCCGATATTTTGTTGAAACTGAACGCACCTCGTTGAGTCTTGTCGCGGCCAATTGACTTGAGTGACACCATGACCAGCAACAGCCTTCGCCTAAGTTGTCTTCTTCTCGTCCTTGTTTGGCCGTTCGCAGCTCAAGCCCAAACCGACCTACCAGCGACTGTCGTTGCTGAGCAAGTCCTCGAAGCCATGGGCGGACCACAGGCTTGGGAGAGTACCCGTTACTTGAGTTTCGGTTTCGCTGAAGCGCGCACCCATCTGTGGGATCGACACACCGGGAATCACCGTCTGCAAGGAGAGACCGCTGACGGAGAGAGCTACCTGGTACTACACAATCTTGCTGACCAAGGCCAGGGCTCGGGCCAGGTGTTCATCGACGGCTCGCCCGAGGAAGCTGAGGAGATCAAAGCCAAGTTCTTGACCAGAGCCTACGGTGCCTGGGTCAACGACACCTATTGGTTGTTGATGCCCTACAAACTGCTTGACCCGGGAGTCGAACTGCAACATCTCGGAACTGTCACCCTCGACGGTAACGACTACACCAAAATCGGCCTCAGTTTTGGCGAGGTGGGACTCACCCCAGGCGACCGCTACTGGGCATATGTCGATCAAACCAGCAACTTGGTCACCCGCTGGGAATACATCCTTGAAAACCAAGAGCCAGACTCTGCGCCCACTACGTGGACCTGGGACAACTGGCAACGCCACGGCCAGATCTTGCTCTCCGATACCCGCACAGAACTCAGCGACGACGGTACCGATCGCGTGCTGAGTCTGGCTCCGATCCAGGTTCTAGACAACGTTGACTCCTCGCTCTTTGAGGCTCCCTAAGAGCAACCTCGGATAATCGAGTACTTCTCGACCAACCAATGGTCAAACTACTTCGGCCTGCCTACCGTAGGTCCTTGCGGAAGGAGGCTCAGCGCTCAGGCCCCTGAAGGAGAACTCGATGAAAAAATCCCTGCCCATCGCCGTCGTCGTTCTGTCGATCTTGACCATGCCCGCCAGCGCGGAATCCAGCCCTCGTTACGGGAGCCCGGAAACCCAAGAAATCATCGAAGCCATGGTTGCTGCCCACGGTGGCCTCGACGCATGGAACTCTGCCTCGGTTGTCAGCTTTGACAACACCATGTTCAACCCGTTTGCCGGGGAGGGCGACAATCCTTGGTGGTACGCTCACGAGACCATCGAACAGAGCACCCGCAAAGTGGTTCAAGATTGGCCACTCAACGACGCCACCCTGGTCTATGACGGCGAAGCCACTTGGACCACTGGCTGGAACATGGGCAACCCACCCAAGTTCATGGTCCACTTCTTCTACTACTTCGTCGGCCTGCCTTGGTTGAGCCAAGACAGCAACACCCAGCTCGGCGTTCCAGAACCGGGGAGACTGCCCGGGGTTGACCAGGAATTGGTGACCATCACCATGACCTTCTCTGAAGCCCCGAGCGTTGGCAAGACTGCCCTTGATTCATTCAAGCTCTATATCGACCCCGACAGCTACCTCTTGCGCGGTTACGAGTACTCCATTGGCTATGGCGCCATGCTCGACCTTTTCGGCGTCCCCGAGGGCCAAGTCTTCGGCCCCATGCTGCGGGTACACGACGACTTTACCGAGGTCGACGGATTGACCGTGCCGACTCGATTCCACACCATGGCGGCGGACGGTTCGGCCACCTACGGTTATCACATCCTGACCAACTACTCGTTTAGCGACTCCTTTGATCAGGATCGCCTGCATCGTCCAGCAGAGGCGGTCATTGATGAATCTTCGGCAGAGCGGGCAGCAACAGGCTAGTTCTAGTTCCTTCGACGACCTGCTTGCGCAGGGCAAAAAAACGGAGATCACACCCATGCCAGAGATTCACACGTCGATCCACGGTCGTTCGGCCAACACCCTCTCGATCGATGTCGAGCAGGCAACCCGAGAGCGCTACGCTCAGGCCTCAGCTCAAGTTGAAACAGAGCTGTGTTGTGCAAACGATGGTTACCCAGCGGAACTTCTGGACAACGTCCCAACGGCGATTCGCGAAATTGACTACGGTTGTGGTGACCCGACTCGTTGGGCGCAACCTGGCGATACCGTCCTCGACTTGGGGTCGGGTTCGGGGAAGCACTGCTACCTGCTGGCCCAGTTGGTTGGCGCCGACGGCAAGGTGGTCGGAGTCGACTTCAACCCGCCGATGTTGGAACTTGCCCGCTCTGGCCTCAAGGAGTTCGCAGCCACCACCGGGCTCTCTAATGTCGGATTCGTCAAGGGACGTATCCAAGACCTGGCGTTGAACCTCGAATCCGTCGACACTTGGCTAGCCGACCATCCGGTTGCCGATAGCACTTCAATGACCACTCTTGACACCGAACTAGATCGACTGCGTTGCACTGCTCCGCTGATCGCCACCGACTCGATCGACTTGATCGTCTCCAATTGCGTTCTCAACCTAGCCCGGGACCAAGAAAAGCCAGCGCTATTTGCCGAAATGTTTCGCGTCCTGCGGCGAGGTGGTCGCTGTGTGATTAGCGACATCGTAAGTGACGAAGAAGTCCCAGAAAATCTCAAGAACGACTCGGAGCTCTGGAGTGGTTGCATATCCGGAGCGATGACTGAGAGCGGATTTCTCCGGGCCTTCGAGCGGGCTGGATTTCACGGCATCGAGATCCTTGAACGCAGTGAACAGCCTTGGCAAACCGTTGCAGGGATCGAATTCCGGTCAGTCACCGTACGCGCTTTCCAAGGCAAACAGGGCCCGTGCATCGAAAAAAACCAAGCCGTGATCTACCGCGGTCCATGGAAACAGGTCCACGACGACGACGGTCACGTCTACCCTCGTGGCGAGCGAATCGCGGTATGCGAAAAAACCTTGAAAATCCTCACCGGCGACGCCTACCGCGACCACATATTTGCCGTGGAACCGTTACAGCCAGTTGATGACCAACAAGCGCAACCCTTCGACTGCTCGCGAACCACCTTGCGGCACCCGAGCAAAACCAAAGGGCTCGACTGCCAAGTCACCACGGAAGCATCTCCCACATGCGGACCAGGGTCAGACTGCTGTTGACAATGCGCGATCCAAAGATGAGACAGTTTGGTTTGCTCGCCGGTTCCAAGAAGGTCGATGTTGTAAACTAAATCGTCATCGTTTGTGAGTTGAGTTGTCGGGGATTCTTGCCGTGTTATCTGTTCAACGATATATAAGATCCAGTCAATGAGCCTGGAGAAAGCCTTGGGAGAGGTTCTGGTAAGCCTGTTTACCCAACGGGAACTTGAACACTTTCTTGAGGACGGCCCCAAAGGTGATGAAGTCATCGGAGCAATGCCTCCGGGGCTCCCGCGTGTAACAACAGCGCGTGAAGTTGTGAAAATCCTAGTTCGATTCGGGCAACTGGATGAAGCTTTCTTCGAGCAGCTTCTCAGCGAACGACCAGGCCGCGAGGACGATATTCAAGCGGCGCGCCGTTTGTGGATTCTCGAAACGACCTCAATGCAAGTCCAGGAGCGCGTAACAAAAGCAGGAGATCAAGTTGAGTCTCAAGTTTCTGCGGCAGTAGCACTCGCTCGAACCCACTCGGACCGAGCCAAACGCATCTCACTATGGGCGCTTGGATCATCTTTGCTCGTCGTAGCCGTTGCCGTCGCGGTAGTAGTCGGCCTGAATTTGACCCGATCAGATCTGATTAGGGTTCGGAAACAGGTGGCAGCACAAGCGTCCGAAGTTCAAGATCTTCTCGACCAACTCGATGAAGTAAGAGAGATCGCGACTGCCTCCAATCGGCTGCTCGACTCTCCTGGAGTTGCAGCAGAAGAGTCAGACCTGGAGGACCGCCGGTCCCGAGAACCCGATCTTTTCCAGCAAGAAAACGAGAACCGTCCATCCATGGCGGGAAAACTGTGGCCTGTCGGAAAGACACTAAAGGTTCGATTCCTTGACGGAACCCCGTCTCAACATGAACAAGTCAAACATTGGGCTCCTATCTGGCTGGATTCCGCAAATCTAGCATTCGACTTTTCGGGCTCTCCCGACGCAGACATTCGCATATCATTTCAGCCGGGCCAAGGCTCCTGGGCATATGTCGGTACGGACGCACTTGGGACGCCAGATGATGCTCCGACGATGAATTTAGGCTGGCTCGAGAAAGGCAATCTTCTCCACGAATTCGGCCATGTTCTAGGGTTCATCCATGAACACCAGAACCCTTACGCCAACATCGATTGGGATGAGACAGTGGTGCTTGCGGACCTCAGTGGTCCACCAAACTCGTGGGATGCAGCCTCCATACACTCCAGAGTCTTGGATTCTGTCAGCCCTGAGCTGTATGCCAACTATCGAACGTTCGACCCCGAGTCGATCATGATGTACTCCTTCCCAGCACATTGGACCGTCGACGGGCAGGGCTTTGTGGGTAACAAGGCGGATCTCTCGGCCAGTGATAGAGACTTCGCCCGGCGCTTGTACCCCAGCTCCACCTGACGGGCTCCTCCGGTGCCACTCCACACTTTCGCAAAGGGGCACAATCGGTTAGAGTCATCACCGTTCAGTTAGATTCGGTTTCGTATTCATGCCTGATTTGTCGGCTATCGACTTCGATCATGCCAACCACCTACAACGCAAGGCGGTGCGCGCGGCATTGACAGAGGTGTTCACTCGGTGCACCCTAACTAGATTTCTGGATGAAGAGCTGGGCCTAGTTCTAGCCGAAGTTGTGGAAGCCGGCCCGCTGAAGGACCAGTTCTATGAACTAATCACCTACTTAACCAGCCGGGGAAAGCTCAACGAGCTTATGGAGACGCTCTATTCCAGTAAGGAGTTTGAACAAGCTCCGGCACTGGCTGGTCTGCTGGGCGCGTGGCAATCGGTCGGATCCAAAGAGAAGAGTGAGCCACGTCGGCGGACATCAACCCAGAAACCAGCGTCACCTCCTGCTCCCAACACCCCCTTGGAGCAAATATTGGACGGTCAAGTGCAACGCATGCGGCCAGTTACCATGCTTGTCGGCGTAGCGGTTTTACGGCGGCGTGTGTGCATGTTAGTCAGCGAAAATGGCCCCATGGCGACCGGATTTTTAATCGGCCCTCAGATCGTCATGACCACCGCCTATGTTGCTCACTCTCCATTCGGGCAACCGTCTCCCATTCAATTCGCTCTGTTTGATTACGGAATCGCTGAGGACGAGAAAGACGGGAGCATAGAGCTGGCGGTGAGAGACTTGGTCGCTATCGATCCCGTAGACGCTCCCCAGGACACCAGGCTATATTTCCAATCCGCAGACTACGCAGTGTTCCGACTCGAGAACGCCATCGGTGAAGAAGATACGCAAGGTGGGTCGGTTCGCGGTTGGTTCGATCTGACTAACAAACGCGAACGGCTGCGTGAAGGCGAGTCAGTGTTCATGCTGCATCACCCAGAAGGTGGTCCGATGATGATTTCCGAAGGGGTCTTAAGCCCCCATGATATCGACGGACGCATTCGCCATTCATGCGCCACGATTCCTGGGTCCTCTGGGGCACCGCTAATCGACGCAAGTCTTCGTCTGGTGGGAATGCACGAGGGGGCCAACCGTGGCCGCCAAGGATATGGCAACGTAGTGCGTGCGGATTGGATCGACCGATCACTCTCTGAGCACGATCTAGAGCTAGTTGCTCCACCGGGATACTAGAGATTATGAATTCTCTCGACTTCAACCGACTGAACGGACCGCAAAGGAAGATCCTACGGGAGACGCTGCAAGCGGTTTTTGGCAACGGTCAGAACTGCGACATTTTCTTGGTCGAGAACAACTACCAACCGTTGGCTAACATAGTCCAACCGGCGCCTTTCAGGCACCAGGTCTTCGAGCTGATCAAGTACTTTATCCAGCGCGGCGGACTCAATGAGTTGCTGACAGACATTTTGCGAGACTACTCAAGGAACCCGAAGCTGGTTGACCTGCGAGAACGACTTCGATTTGCCGACGACGCAAGTGAAGCACAGCGCGTTGTCAAAGATCGTGGTCTCGAACGGATGGTTCGGGATGCTGGTTTTTCCGACCTCAACCTTTGGGCACAATCGCTGGTCGAAGCTGGCAGGCGCATCTGCAGAATCGCTTACCCAGTATCGCCAGGACGCATGAGCGGCAGCGGATTCCTGGTAGCCAGCGATCTGGTTCTGACCAATTATCACGTCATGGAGTACGTGCTGACGGGGCAAGCAAGCCCAGATTCCGTGCGATTGAGCTTTGGCTATGCCGAGACTCAGTCGGGACTGTCAGCGGGAGACAACTTCTCTCTATCAACAAACTGGAATGTCGCCAGCGCCCCCTACAGCCAAGCGGACTTGGCACCCGACGGAGGGCAACCAGCCGAAAAAGAATTGGATTTCTCTCTAGTTCGCCTTGCCAAAAACGCTGGGGCGAGTTTGGTCGGCAACACCGGGCGCGGGTGGTTCGACCTCACCAGCACCTCAACCCCCGAAGAGGAAGACACCATTGTGTTCGTCCTTCAACACCCGGAGGGCAAACCACTCAAACAGTCCATTGGTGTACTCAAACCATCTGTTACGCCTTTGCGGCTTCGCTATGACGCGGATACCGAACACGGATCGTCAGGTGGCCTAGTGTTGGACCAGCGACTGGCACCGATCGCAATTCACCACGCGGGCGACCCAAGCTCTCGGATCAAGTCCGAATACAACCAGGGGATCCCTTTGACCCTAATCCGGGCTGCCTTGGAAGCTAACCAGCCGGCGCCTGATCGCACCCCATAGAATGCTAGGAACTGACCAGCATCTATGCTCCGATCTTCTGCGGATCTTGCTCCATTTCCTGGATAATTGACTGGATCCATAGCCCTTCGTTGGCAGCGTACGTCCCAGCCTTGTTATTCAGCTTGCGCATTTCTTTGGCGCCGGCGTGATGCAAGCCAATCAACTTCCATTGTGAATTAAAGACGGGGCTTCCAGAACTGCCACCCTCTGTTGGCGCTCGGTAGTGTAGACGCGGAATCTCATAGTCCAGGAGTACATTGTCCTGAATGGAAAAAGAAAGAGAACCCCCTTTCGGATGCCCTATTACGTATACGCGCTGCTCTCCATCTGCAAGTGGCAGCCGCGGTGCCACTGGAAAGGGAACGAGTCCACTCGGCGGGTCGGTAAGCCGCAAAACCGTTACATCCAACTCCCACGGTGGTGAACTCCAGACCAGTTCGGCCACCGGGTACTCCTCGACATTGTGCTCTCCCTTATCGGAGAGTTGAAAAGTCACAATCGCCTCATCCGGTCGCAGGGCACCTTGGACGGCTGTGCTTTCGCTGACGACGTGTGAGTTGGTCACCAAGAGCAATTCGCTTCCTAGGTCGCCGTGGAGAACGTTCCCCGGCACGACAAAACCACTGCCGAATCCCTGATCCGGCTGATGTTCGATACGAGCAACAGCGCGTGCCCGCTCGATAGCGCGAAGCATGAACCTATAACTGACGTAGCGCACCTTACCGAGAATTTTTTCCAGATTTTCAGCCCCCATAGAATGAAGCTTCCCAGGTTTGAGTTGATCTGGGGTGACCACTAGGCTACCGCCTTCTCTTCTGAGCAATTCGCCTCTCAGTACAGGCAACAAGCTTGAACCCGGCTCGTTGTCGACATCTAGCCGCCAGACTTCCTCCAATTGCCGTAAGGTGCTCGCCAACTCAAAGGCGTCTGTTTGCGGCTCGCGCACATACCGGTTCAACCAAGTTCGAGCTTCATCGGCGAGCCCTAGGGCAATGGCTGCCTCCATTCCGGTGCCTGAGTCCCATAGGGTCGCCGAGCCGTTGTCCCATTTCATTCTCATCATTCCCAGGATTTCCTGGGCCAGAGCGACCGATCGCCAATTGGCGTCTCTGACGCCTCTAACCTCAACTTGGTCGATTGCGGCCCGCTGCAGCAGCGCAACCGCGTTGATTCCGTGCCAGGTGTGCTCAGATGGATCGCTTCGGTATACCGATTGGTATAGATGGATCGCCTGATTTAGGGCGTCGCGCGCCTCGGGACTTACCGGGTTGTCGATATCTACGTAAATTTGTTTGTATGCTCGTCCGAGCAGTCCTTCACCTTCAGAGCGCTCATAGGTTTTGTCTGCTTGATTAACGGATTCCTTCAAAATCCCATCGATGAAAGGAAGGGCCGCGCTTAAGCCCCCCTGGTCCAGTAGTGCCTGAGCATACTCATGGCGAATCGTTGGGGTCAGCACGCCGGTCTGTTGCAAGGTGTCGGCGACACGTTGGAGAAGATCAAAGTACCGCTTGCTTCTCAATTGGCGCAAGATCTCTGCAGCCGCCTGCGGATCGTAGGGCTTGCCTGCCGCTCTTAGGTGTTCGATCAGACGATCGCAAGATTCCTCTGTCCTAGGGCGGTCGAAAGCAGCAACCGTTGCCGAGAACTGGCGCCCAAACTCCTCAATATCCCAATCGCTCGGATGTCCCATAACTACAAGTCCAACTGAGCTGTCAGTGCATTTCGCAACGCACTGCCATCAAGGTATTTCGAAATATTGTGGCGCCACCGTCCGTAGTTCTGCTCATTGATGTCCTCGATGACTCTCTCGCCGCCACTTCGGTAATCATTGGTGAATTTGGGGTCAAGTCCAGCCACGGGGTCGAGTTTGTCGTAGACGTTGACCCAACTGCCAGCAGTCACTTTGGCTGGAAATCCATCTTCGCGACTCCATTCCGGACGCAATTTGTCCTGCACCTCGTCAAGGCCCAACGGACTACCGATAGTCATCAAAGCGTCAACTTGGCGACACTCCGCGACTCTCTTAAGACAATCGTAGGCGATGACAGTACCCATGCTGTGACTCACCACCACGTGGGGACCGCCGAGGCTAGAGCCCTCCTCAATGGCGGCTATGAAGCGCCTTCGAATCTCATCTTGAACTTGAAAGACCACTCCGTCGCGCGGCCTACTCTCACTATTGAACAAGTAGTGGTGAACGTCCCGAAGAAATGTCTTCATCAGCCGACGCTTCAGCCACCACGGAAGAGGAATCCGCTCGAAGTCAACTGATTCTCCACCTTCCTCGATCGGCGCGTAGCTCTCGTCTCCCCCCGGAGGTACCGCCTCAAAGTTCATTTTCTCAGCTAATGAGTCTGTCCACTGCCTCTCGTCACTCTCCAGCTGGTCACGCCACGACATCTCGACATCTTCGTCGCTCGTGGCGATAACGGTGTCGGTGCTCTCGTGCTCGGCCAATTCCGCTTGGGGTTCTGCGTACATCACGTCAGCCCAATACACCATGCTCGAACTGATGCCTTCGGCACCCAGATCGAGCCCTTCTCCGCGAGATAGTGCTTCACGCCAAAGCCGCAACAACACCTCCGGATCCGGCTTATTGGCGATACCGTGGACAAAGGTTACATGGGCCATAAGTCAAACCTCCATTGCCACCTTGAATTTTGCCAAATATCTCCACCAAGGATCTCTCCACACCTGAATATTCGTCTGCAGTCTTTGGACACCTAAACAATGCTTTCTCAATCTGCCTCAAGTTACCGCTTCAATCGCAGTGTCGAACTTGGCCGCCACCGCGTGGAAACCGTCATCGGTCGGGTGAAGTTCGTCCCGCCAGTGATCTCTGTATGTATCGGGGTGGTTGCTCAGAGTTCCAGGGATGTCGACGTAGTGGGCGTTCGCTACCTGAGCGGTGACAGCAATGAGCATGTGGTTGTAGCGGTCGATGAGGTCCTTCATCACCGCCATTTCAAAGCTCAGATCCGATCGGTCCGCCTCGTATCCTTTTCGGCGAAAAGCCGGCCGTAGCCACGGCCCTGGAAGGAACCAATGGCCCCCCAGGAATCCTCGGCCGTCCGGGACCGGGTAGTCATATCCATGAACAAAAATTGGTATCGTGGATTCTCCAAAGATCTGCTCGCAAAGTACGGTGACCACTTCGATATAGGTCAACCAGGCGGTTTGAAGGCGACTGTTAATGATGCCCACCGAGATGTCATCGTTCACCGTCTCCAAGCCCGAGTTCCGGTGATTCAGGAGGATCGCTAATTCGTTGCCGGCCATGTCATTGCCTCCCCCAGACACCAGAACGGCACGCGGCCTCTGGCCTTTGTGTACGATCTTGCGCAGTTTCGAAACCAGTTTGGCGAGCTGGCGCTCGTTATAGACAATCTCCTCAAGCGTATCTCCATTGTGGGCCACGGATCTGACGTCATAACCAAAACGCCACTCCAGCGATTCGAGAACATTTGAACCGGGATAGTCGAACCAGGAGTCGCCTTCAGCGACCAGAATGCCCTTGGCATCAACCCCCTCCAAAACCATGATCTCCAGCCCTCCCTGTTGAACAAACTCGAGGTGTGCCTTTACCGCTTCCGACGCCAACTTTCCGGCACGAGCCGTGGTTTCAGACATACGAGATCCTCCTTGGGTCCTGGCCGAGAACACCGAGCTGTTTACGGTGATGAATGATTTTGTTAGTCGACGCTTGCAACAACACTGGAGCCCTCAGAGAACTACACTCTCAAGAGATTCCAACGCGATGCGTGGCGCGACACCACCTGGTCCCTCTTCCGTCGCTCCTAGCGGATCATGGGCGGCCAATCCGAGAAATGACAGGCCGGTCATCTCTTCGATGCTCGCCACGGTTGTTTGGAACTGTTCAAACTTGTCGACAAACGCGAATTCAACCAAATCGTCAATTAGATCGCCTTGAGAAAGCACAAAGCCCGTCGCCGAAAGCTCACCGCTGGGATCTACCATAACCACCACTTTCCAGTACTCGCGTGGGAGCCGTACATCTCGATTCGTGGGCGTGGTGTAGACAGGATCGTCATCTCGAAAGACCGGCCCGGTAAACACGGAGACCCGAAGGTTGTTGTTGGTGGTGCCATGCAGGATATGGTTTTCCACTCCGCCCCACGTGGTCTTATTTCGGTTGAAATTCTCATGTTGTGGGCTGCAATTTGTCCAATGGAAGGTGTCGTGGTTGGCCGCCTGAACTTCAGCAGGATTCTCTCCCCAGCACGGGTCAAGACGACGTACCAAATGACCTCGATCGAGTGGATTCTTCGCACTTCCCACACCTCGATAGAACTCGTTGTCGAGGAATGTCCCTGCTTCCACTCTCGGATCCACCGACCAGACATCCCGAAAATCGCTTCTCCGAACACCCTTTTCTGTGTTGCCATCCATGTTCACTGCGGTGAAGAAAGCGATTTTCCTATCCCCGTTCATCACCACGCTGAAATGGTGATACGGAAGGACGTGGTGATCAGAGGAAGCCTCCCGGTTCAGCGCGACTTGGCTGTATTGTTCGTCACTAAGCCATGGAATCTTGACCTCGTGACCATGCCCCAAGAAGTTCGGATCGTAGCCTTCGCGGTTGGCGTAGTCGGGGTCAGGAATGGTTCCCGGTTTCTCGACCTCGGCAACCGGGGGTGAAACTGCAGCGAGCTGCGAGGTCGCGCCTAATCGAATCGGGGTTCCGAAAGAGACATCGATTTGCAGTGGGATGTGCCAACTTGCGACACCAGTCTCAGCCTGAAGCGTAGAAGCGCTTGAAGCAGCAAGCGCGGAAGACAGCGCACCAGCACTGATCTCAGAAGGCGGATCAGCACCCTGCCATTGGGGCGACCAGAGCACCGGACCGCTGGTGATATTACCGGCGAAGTTGGCGCCCGCGTCAACGACAAATGAATCGCGTGCCAGTTCATGAGTAGGAACCGCCCAATTCGACTCCAGATACCGGCCTGCAAAATGCAAAGCCACCACTTCCCCAGTTTCGATGTCGACCACCGCTGATCCGGAATTGCCTCCCAGGGTCGACGCATCGTGCTTGAGAGCGGAGACTTGATTGCCAAAGCTCCGCACCGTTTGACGCCCTTTTGTTTTTCCTGGCTGCAGCCTCTTGACGTTGAAGACACCACCGAAGATTCGATTCTGAAGCTCCACTTGGTTGCGCGGATCAAACGCCGGGTAGCCGATGACCACGATGTCGCTGGTATTGAGGTCCCCTGGGTCAGCAACCGACAGAGTCAGCGGTTTCACCTGTGCCGAAAGGTCCCCGACCCGCAGAAGTGCCATGTCCCAGTATGGATGCACCATGACAATGTCCTGCACGTCTATTGGGATGGAAGGCGAGGGTTCCCTCTCCTGCTTAAAATCAACAACAGCCGTCTGGCCACTCCGGAACCGAAGTTGATTAATCCCCAATCCGCTGGCAAAGAGCTCCGCGACGTGACGATTGGTCATGATCAGAGTCGGCGACACCGCAAACCCCGTTCCGCCATAAGGCAAACGTAGATCGTTCGGTAGCTCAATACGACCGACGGCGGGAATGGCTCGATCAATGTTGGTTTTGGCCACATCTTCCCCAAGATGGGTCCATAGACCCGCCTTCGGTGCGGTAAAGCTGTCGTCTTCCACGTCCAGAACCGGCCGCCCATCGGGAAGGATGATCGCCTCCAGTGCAAACATCTCGTCCTCGTTGATTTCATCACCAACCGCAACCTTGCGGATCGCCGTGTTGGCGAGTTCCACTTCGGCGTCTTCGGCTTCGCTTACGGTACGTGGAGCCATACTCTCCAAGGTGTCGCCGGAGTCATCGGCTATCCGCTCAAGGCCTCCCTCTGGAGCGATCTGTTCGACATACCGACGAAGTTGATTATTTTTCTCAGCTACGTTCATTTTTCGATCTCCCAACTATTCATTCCTCGCCATTGTCTGGACTATTCCGGTCGACACCAACATCGATTTTCATAAAACTCGGCTGCAACCCCACGCCTACCCTTCCAAGCCCCTGCGCAGAGTTTCTGCTACCTGATCTGCGAAACTCGCACCGCCCACAGGGGCCTCAAGTGCTTCCAGACTTGGTGATGCGGCTGTCAGCGTTTCCAGGAGACTCTCACGGCGAGAGGCGATATCTGCAACTTCTACAGCTCCGCCGGGATATAGCAACTGTAATCCGCGCGTGTCCCCATTAGACAAACTCTGGCCGTCGCTATCTGGAGCACAAGGGCTCGGATGAGTTCGATAGAACGACGTTGGAAATCGGTACAACATCACCGAAGCTCGATCGAATGGCCCCGCTACAAACCCAGTGCTTTCGCTGGGAGTTCTCAGGTTGTGGTTGATTTGCGCCACCGACCAAAAGTTCGGAAACCCGGAAAGATAGCTGTAGATGCCGGGCCGTCGTCCTTGACCATCCGGTATAAAACGACCGAAAGCGTCTTGCGTAGATACGTATCCCGGATCGTCGTCCCAGCGAAACGAACTCTCGCAGGGTCCGCGCATATTCTGGTGTTCGTGGTGGAAAGCAAGGGCGTGAAGGAACTCATGCAATACAGTGCCCTCTCCGGTAACCGGCCAGGATTCATCGAATCCCCCGAGATTGAGACTCCGCTGATGAGCGCGACCACCTACGTTCCCCAAAGGGCTGCCTATCAACGGATTCGCACTGTCGGTTCCGACCAGCGAAAAGTATCCGTCAAGATCGAAAGAAACTCGAATATCAGCGGCGAGTACGGTATCGCTCTCAGACCAAGTTCGATAGGAACCCATCGCTGGGTCGAAGCCAAAGTCCAACGTGAGATTGGAAACACCCATAATCTGATTGATGACCTCTTCAATTCGCTCATGGAGTTGCACCGTTCCGCCAAGAAACGCCACTCTCACCGTCTGACCGGGCGCCCAAGCCTGCGTATCCGCGATCAGGAATTCGAGTCCGTTTCCATCGTAGGGCACACTGGAGAGCCAGCGGTTTCTCTGCTCCATGGTCGCGACCACCGGCTCGGGCAGCCTGTCGAGGACGACATCGTCAGGATTCAAGTGGTTGAATGGGTGGCTCATCTAGACCTCCTGTCTACTCGTTCTGCATCGTCAACGATGGACTGGCTGGCTCACCTACTTGTGACGGATTGAGAACTGGAGTTTCCACTCGCAATACCATCAACGGGTCTAACAGCCAGTCACAAGCCCCCGCGAAGTTGCTAACTTTGGCCTTGGCACCTAGGCGGAAACCGTTTGTTTAAGGCACAAAGACCGTACCACACTCCGAAACCAACGCAAGGCAACATGGCTCACTGCTGGCGGGTCCAGGAGGGCGTCTGGACTTCAAATAAGTCACTACTCCGCGGCGAGCGCTTCACAGAGACAATCGAAAAAGAGTTGGCGAGAGCCCGATCCGTTGTTGTCTTGTGGTCCAACAATTCCACAGGTGACGAGATACCGGCGGAGGCCGACCGTGGATGAGTGAGAACAAGCTGATCCAGGTACGCTGGGACCCCGCCTGCAAAATACCGATCCCCTTCGACCGGCTTATCGTGACGCCGGGAAGCCGCTACCGGTCCTCATCTACCTGCTCCTGCGCCCACAGAATCGCATCCTCCCGCGTCTGGAGCTCTCCATTGCGGCTCTTCCCTCGGATCTCGCTCAACAGTTTGCCGATCCTAGGTCCCGGAGTGAGGCCCATTTCGATCAGGTCGTTACCGGTGATCAACGGAGCCGGCTCCGGTGGCTGTCTGCGCAATTGACCCAGTAGACGGATCGCTTGCTTGACGTGCTCCAGATCGCCGCTGGCTGCTAGCCGATCGCAGATATTGAGCACCAACAGGCGCTCAGCATCCGCTGCCTCCAACAGAGTACGGGCGGTGTCTGCCCGCATCTCCGGCAACGCCTGCAGGCGCATGTGATGGGCGACTAACCACACCACGCTGTCAACCACCTCGTTCTTGTATTTCAACCGCTGAAGATCTTCCCTCGCCATCTCCGCGCCGATGTTTTCGTGGCCGTAGAAGGTGATCTTGCCGCTTCGCACCCTGGAGGTGCTCGCCTTGCCAGCGTCATGAAGCAAGATCGCCAGTAGGGTCTCGATATCTTGGACCCCCAAGGCATCCGCATGGCTCATCGCCATCACCGTGTGGGTCCAAACATCGCCTTCGGGGTGAAACTCCACGCCCTGTTCGACCTCGCTTAAGCCCTCGAGCGACGGCAGCACTGCGTCCAAGATCCCCAATTTCTTCATCAGGTCACAACCGTAGGACGCCCTGCCGCTGGTTAAGATCTTGGTCAGTTCGGCAGAAATGCGCTCGCCAGGCTCGTTCGCCAGCTTGCTTGCATTGGCCGCGATCGCTGAGGCAGTTGGCGCATCGAGATGAAAGCCCAATTGGCTGGCAAACCGGACTGCCCGGAGCATGCGAATGTGGTCTTCGGCAAATCTCTCAAGCGGATCCCCGACGGTGCGAATGAGTTTCCTGCGAAGGTCCTCGCGGCCCTCTTGTGGATCAAAGAAATCGCCATTCTCATTTTCATAAATCGCGTTGATGGTGAAGTCACGGCGCTTGGAATCCTCCAAGGCAGAATCCGCGTACTCGATTTCACCTGGGTGCCGACCGTCTCGATACGCAGACTCGGTGCGAAAGGTCGCAACCTCGACCGCAGTACCGAAGTCCTTGACCAAGCACACGCCAAACGCCTTACCGATGTCGATAACTTGGTCGAAAACCTCTCGGATCTGATCCGGAGTCGCCGAGGTTGCAATATCAATTTCCCCGACCTGGCGGCCCAACAAACCATCCCGGACAGCTCCGCCGACGAAATAGGTGTCGTAGGGGGTTAGGCGTTTGCGGATTTCTGTAGCTGCTCTCAACATGATTGACCTTTAGGTACCCTCGGCGCGGGTCTCGCGGATAGGTGCAAACGGTTACCTTACTGCACGGGCTTACCGCATGGGCACTGGACGAGCCCGCTCCCCGATCTACTGTTCGCTAGTGCGTACTTGACATATTCCTATATAGGTATATATACTACACCCTATGGCTCGTAGAGCAACCACCTCCGATCCGTTCAATGCCATCGCTGAACCCAGGCGACGGGCGATTCTCGCCATGCTCTGTGAAGGTGAATTCGCGGTAAACGACCTGGTCGACTCGCTCGGCTACGGGCAGCCTTCGGTATCGAAGCACCTGCGCGTCCTACGTAAGGTCGATTTAGTCACCGTCCGTCGTGCTGGCCAGCGGCGCTTCTACTCGGCAAATCAGCAAGCCTTGGAACCAGTCCGCACGTGGATGGTGCAGATCGAACGATTGTGGGATCACAATCTAGCTCAAATCAAGCAGACCGCTGAAGCTCAAACGACAGCGACACCAACCAACCCAAAGGACTAATCCATGTCTGAAAACCTGTCCGAAAACATACATCTGCAGATCGAGCGTAAGGTCGAAATCAACGCGCCAGCACAAACCGTGTTCGACGCAATTCTGGAGCAAATGGGGTCCGGCATGGAGGGAGAGACCGGCCAAAGTCTGAATATGGTCATAGAGGCCAAGCCAGGCGGACGGTGGTTTCGCGATCTCGGCGAGGGTCAAGGTCATCTCTGGGCACATGTCCAGGCGATCAAACCTCCCAACCTGCTGGAGTTCACCGGGCCTCTGTTCATGTCCAGCCCTACTAGCAACAACGTCATGTATCGACTGACGGAAAACGACGGCACGACAATGCTGACCTTCACTCACACCGCTTTTGGACCGATGGCGCAAGAGGTCGAAGAAGGGGTTACAAGTGGCTGGAACGCCCACCTAGAGGCCATCGCAAAAGCCTGTAGCTAAAGGTGAGGGTGCCCCGCAGTAGGCCAGACACCTCAGGTCTTGAGGAAGGCCCGGCGGTGGATCCGTGCCACTGTGCGTGCAGCAGCGGAGAGTAAACATCACTCCAACTGCCTGAGTTGTTGACCAAAATCATCCCGGCAATGGTCAGCCCTCAAAAGCGTCGAGAGAGGCCAAACGTTCGGTAGGGCTAGATTTCACAACTTGATGCAGGTGCAGTAGCTATTGTATGCGGCACACGCTACAACACCAAGAGTTCACAAATCGGTCGCGCCTTTACCCCCTTCCCGCCTTGCCCTAAAATCTCTTCCCCGTGGACCCTCCACACCGGAGACCCCTCCCCCGGGCCGACGTAGCTCAGTTGGTAGAGCAATTGATTCGTAATCAATAGGTCAGCGGTTCAAATCCGCTCGTCGGCTCCAGTCGCCTCCTTGTCGAAACCGGATCCCGATGCCACCTTTTGTAAGCTTGCCCTCACGGAAGGCTGTGTCAGCCAAGCAGCCCGTCTTTGCCCTGCGCCTTCAAGTCCGCGACGATCGCTTCCATTGTTGTCCCGTGGTTAGTGAAATCTTCGCCATGATGATGGAGTGCGACCAGCTGCCAAGCTAGATTGAAACACGGAGACCCCGAGGATCCGGGCTCAGTGTTCGTGGTGTAAGCGATCCGGTTGACCCAACTGTTGACATCGCGGAGATAGCCGGCACCGACCTTAAGGGGCTGACGGTTCGGGTGCTGGAGGATAAAGATCGGCTCGTCCTTCGTAAATGTGGCCCCCACCTTGGTATCGATAAAACCACGCGACGCGTTACCCAGAACGTGATCGCCAGCGTGGCCCGCAAGACGCAGCAGCGCGTAGTCGAGATCTTCCGGTGGGCTGCTTACCAGGTCCCAATCAGCAACGGCTTTCACCACAGTACCCGTTCCCAACTCGGCAAAGTCGAATCGCGCCTGTGGCGCACTGCCCATTTCTACAACTTTAGAAGTAACATGTTGGTTGGTCATCACCACGTCCGCAGCGACAAGAAACCCTGTCCCCCACCCTTTGGCATCGACACTGGTCTCGATCTGACAGATCGCCGCCTCTCGAAGCTGGTATTGGCGGATCCATTCCGAGCCTGACGGACCTACGCCGTCAACCACCCCCGACTCCACAACAATAGACTGTAGTTGCCCAGCAATCGGGCCGTCTAGAGCAGGAGGTGCGGCTGAGCGAACACCTATCTCGGCGATAAACGCTTTGAGGTCTGGGTTTCCTGGGTTGGCATCCTTCAACGCCGCAATTAGTTGCTCAATTTCCCCTCGGCTTCTGGCCCATTGGATAACGGCAAATGTCGTGTCAGCAAGGGTACCGACACCAGTCACCTCATTGAGGTTGACGCTCATCTCAAAAAAGAGTGCCTGCTCAAGGGACGCTCTATTCGGATAAGCACTCAGAATCGCCCGCTGTAGCCCTTGAAGCTGTTTGCTGGTCAGTTTTAGTCCCACGTTGGTCAGTCCCCCAGATCTGATTCAAGTTTGGCTAGCCGGGAATCACTCGGATCTAGCTCGCGTAAAGCGTGAACAAGGTCTTTTGTTCGACCGCGGCGCTCGAGTGATTGCACCACCTCGTAGAAAGAGCTCGAGAGACTTCCGCCGCTCGACACCTTCCGCAGGGAAACATCCAGGCGATCGCGCAGGAATTCCTCGAGCTTCCTCTCATTGCTAAAAACCTCGGTCAACAAAACAAAGAGCCCTTCGCGTTTATCAGCAGTTAGCCCCCTTTCAGAGCCACCGCTGGTCTTCAGATGCTCGACCCCACTACCCTCCTCCAGCAGGACGCGCAGGCGATTGACCAGTTCAGGCGCGAAGGTATCGAGTTCCTCCGCCACATTGGAGAAAAGCGCCGGAGACGCAATGATCTGCTGCGTGGTGGCATCTTTCGCCAACGTGGCCAGCTGCCGCAAAGTCGCCGGGTCCTCGGTCAACTGTCCAGCACGTTCACTGTCGAGCGCCAACAAGATCGAATCCGCGCCCCGCTGAACATCCCCTACCTCAGCCGCCAGCTCGGCAGCTGCAAGCAAGTGCCAGTACGCAGCCCGATATTCGCCACGGCGACGCGCGACCGAGCCCAGCGAACGCCGCAAGTCGAGCAGCCGATCAGCGCCGCCAACCCACCGGCCGCGGAGTGCCTCGGTCCCGACTTGCCAAGCCTCGTCGAGGTACCCAAGCCGAGTAAGCGCTATTACTTCGAGATTGTGGATCGAACTCGCTACAGTGCGCTTGTCTCGCTGGCGAAGCATCTCCAATGCGTCTTCATAACGCGCGTGTTCGATGAGCTGCCGGGCTTGGCGGATCGCGAACCGCTCCCATTCCGCGAGCGGAGCCTCTCTCCAGTCTTTCTCACTTAGCTCATAACCGCCGGTGCGCACTGCCAAGTGCGTACGGACACTTTCAGGAACTTCGTTAATCGCGGGACGGAGACTGTCCTCAATTCCGTCGATCCAGCGCTCCTCAATGTGCTTTTCGTCCTGCTCGAGACAATACCGATGGTAGATCTCCTCAGCGCGCGAGCTTGGATCGTTAAACGGCTCGTAGTGTCTTACCGCACCGGCATGAATCGCATCGACTTTGTCCTTTTCAGAGTGTTTGAGAAGGTCGATCATGATCCGACGAACATCGCTTCGATGAACGAGAGCGTTGCCTTCCCAGGTTACGAGGGTGTCATGCCGAGCCAGACGCTCGAACAGGTCGCGAGCCTCTTCGTAGGTCGTAACGGACAGTCCGCACGGCTCGGCGAGGACGGTGAGGACTAAGTCCGGCGTTAACCGCCTCAAGATGAGCCCAGGGTGCGCCATCTCACGCACCGCCTTGTCTGGGATGTGTTCGAGAAAGCGGCGGTACAACTCTCCCTGGGCACGTTCGTCGTCGACCGCCGTCATAAATCGGCGGACTCCTTCAAAATCGCCAAGATCCTTCGCGGTTAACCCATCGCGCTCGTAGACACTCACCGCCAGACGTAGTGTCAACGGGTTGCCCCCAAGGCGCTCAACGATCATCTTGGCAACCGCCTGAGGTACGCCCTGACCGGCGATCATCGCTCGCGCGTCTTTATCGCTCAACGGTTCGAGTGCCAGCGGCGTGACGCGCTGACGGGTCTCGCGGGTCCGGCCCGCCAGAACCACCCGCAGTCGAGGGATTTCGAGCTGAAGGATCTCGAGAAAATCAAAAAGCCCGGGAATGTCCGGTCGACTGTAATACTGCACTTCTTCGAAAGTATCGAGGATCATAAGCAGTGGTTGACTAGCGGTGGCAATCTCTTCAAAAATTTCTCTCAACCCGATGGCGAAACCCTCGCGCTCGCCATAGCTGCTTGACCGTTTGACTACTTCGACCGCCTCAAGCCCGGCATCGGAATAGCCACCATCTTTGAAAGCCCACGTCAATGCCTCACGCAACTCCGCTCGAAGTGCACGGCACCTTCCTTCGACCATGGGGAACTGAGCGCCAAGCTGAAGCAAGGCTTCGGCGAGCAGAGTCAGCGGCTCCCGTGCGGCAAGGCTCGGCCGATCAAAGTCAAGGTAGACAAAGGGAAAACGGTGCTTCTCCTCAAGATCTGAATGCTCCAGAATGAACCGGGACACCAATGCGGACTTGCCCATGCCACCTGGCCCAAAAATCATTAGCGGCGGACGCTCTTTCAAATCCAACACATCTCTGACCTTGCGGAAGAGCTTGCCGGTGACGGTTTTCGGGTCGGCGACACCAACGTAATTGCGTAGCTGTTCGAGTTCCGCCTCGCGACCGTAGAAGTGATCACCACCAACACGTCGCATAGGCGCTAGGAGCCGGGAGCGAGCTAGTTCGCGCCGGATTTCTTCAGCTGGCGGTAAATCTAAGGTTTCAGGTCCCACAAGTTTAGCCAACTCGAGGATGGAAGACAGTTCCGATTCACTACGTTCGTGTAGACCGACCATCTCACCCGCAACGACCTCTCTAAGAACTGCGTGGAGCGGATCATCCCCGCCTGCCTCGGCGCTCGCCACGACATCGTCAAGCTTCTCCTCCGCCACCAGGCGACGCAGGGTCTGCGCGCGTATGTCGGGCCGGAGGGCCCAGGTGCCGTCACCACCAACGACCCTCTCGCTATCGCCCAAAATCACTGCAAACGAACCTGGATCCACGGTTTCAACCCTGTGAGGTTGAAGCGTCGTCGGATCGAAGTCGGAAACCACGGCAGCAGCTTCGCGATAGGCACGACGGAAAAAATCATCCTTCGAAGTTACCTCGGAAGGCACTTTCGACCCCGGCCCGGCCTCCGCGAGCTCTCGCAACCGCTTCGAAAAAGTGTCCTGAGTCCAATTCGTTCCGGCCATCGCGTCAAGCTCCCGGAGGATCGAGTTGCTTGCCTGCGAAGTCAGCGAGTTCGTCGTTCAGGAACTGACGAGCCGGAGTTATGTTCATAGGCTCGGAGTTGGAAACCAGCTTCAACTTATGCGCCTGGTACTTTTTATAGAACAATTGCGCTAATTCCGTGGTGGTCGCAGTGTCAGGTTCAAGCCCTTTCTGCCTGTACAGGCCATCGAAAAACTGCTCTAAATGTTCTCGCTCCATACTTTCGATCTCTTCGTGACGGTACTTGCCAGCCCATTCGGGCGGAATGGGCTGATCGAAACCGAGCATCGCGAGACGGCAGGTAGGAAGATCGTCTTCGACTCTAGCCGCCAAATCGATCAAGAACCCGTAGACCAAAGGATCCACCAAATCCCTTTCAAACTCGTCAAAAATGATCCACCAAGTGCCGGGCGCTCTACGCATCCAGCCGAGGGTCCAAACCATCAACGGGTGGTGAGCCCACCGGACATCGGATTCGTTTCCCTGTACCGGAGCTGAGTTATCAAAAGAATCCGGCTGCATCTCCCCAGCAATTGAAATCGCAAGTGCTTTGACTGGCTCCTTCTTGGGTAGTGCGCGTAGACGGAGAGTGATCGTCTCGTACTGCCTCTCTTTCGCCTCTTGACGGATCAGGCGATCGGTATACGACTTGCCACTCTTTCTGTCGCCGGTCACCACGAGGATGCGCCGAACTTCGTGACCGTCGATCCGCTCCAATTCGTACCGGAGACGCTGGCGGTCGAAGAAGACCGTGTCGCCGGCCAAAACGCTTCGCTCATAGAGCTTCACCGGCATTCCACCTCCCAGCGTGCCACCGAAAAACTGTACATGTAGGGCGCGGAGCTCGGGGTTCCCGGAGTTCGTACTATGAGCACCCTTAATGAGCTTGTCGAGGTCGCCCGTAGCATTGACTTGTCGACAAAGCGCGAAGATAGCTTGCGGCACGGTCAGGTGACCAACGGCAACCAGCGTGTTGAGCTCAACCCCGAGAACGCCAAAAACCATGTCTCTCAACTGAGCCTCATCGGGGAACGCTGAATGCAGCGCCTTTTGAATTTTTTCGGCGTTATCACCGTTCCACTCGACTTGAGCCATCCTAAGAACCAACCTTTTTCAATAATCGACAAGGACAGTATACCCATTCTCCTTCGCGACGAGCTGGATTTTCTTGAACCAGTCGCCCTTTCCCGTCAACATCGTTTGTCGATCTAGATATCACGCAACCGCCTCATGGTAGAGTTAGCATTACAGTATTCAGTAAATAAGGGCGGGAGTGAGTGAGTGTGGTTGACACATTGAAAAACCCGTAGCAAACCTCAACAGGAGGATGTGCCATGAAACGAGAGCAAGCCGCAATCGACGAATACCTAAGGCAGTTGAGCCGAGTCGACCCGGAAGTCGCCGAAGAAGTGGAGAAAAGGCAGCCGTCCCCGGGATTGGAATCCGTTGGCGGTGAGATGGCGATGGAGACCATTGTTCTCGAAGTTGGCCGACCGGTTCTTGATATCCGTGACGGAGCTGCCAAGATTGAAATCGAGGAACCGGAGAGCCAAGTCTGGAAGGCTCGACTAGAAAACGCGGCAGATTCACTAGCACCCACAATCCAAGCCATCGGCCGTATCGAGGTCGTGGGCCATCCACGGTTTGATTGGATTGGCACTGGTTGGCTAGTTCGCGACGATGTGGTGGTGACCAACCGACATGTAGCCGAACTCTTTTGCCGCCTAGGCACTGTCGGCTTTGAATTTCGACCGGGCCTGGGTGGTGGCCTGATGCAATCTCGCATCGACTTCCTGGAGGAATTCGGAAGCGATGCCGCCCGTGAGTTCCCGCTTTTCAAGATCCTGCATATTGAGGACGAACCCGGACCTGACCTGGCTTTTTTCAGGGTCGAGCCCAGCAATGAAAATTCACCATCGCCGGTAATACTGGCGGCGCAGCCCGCTGTGGAGCAAACGCAGATAGCCGTTGTCGGCTACCCCGCGCGCGACCCCTTCTTTCCTGACCAAGATTTGATGAACCGTATCTTTCGCAATCGATTCGACAAGAAGCGTCTGGCACCGGGCTTGGTGACCGAGGTCAGCGCGGGCCAGCTGCTTCACGACTGCTCGACACTGGGAGGTAACTCTGGTGCCGCCGTGGTCTCGCTGGCCGACGGTGCGGCTGTGGCACTGCACTTTGCAGGGACACTGTTTACCAAGAATCATGCGGTTGACGCCGAAACCGTCGGTAATCGTCTTGAAGACGTACTGGCGGGCCGAGTCAGTCCAATCGGCAGAACCCCAGAAGACAAGGTAACCCTGACCAGTCCGATCGCAAGCCCACAAATCCAACTTCAGGCCGTGGGGCAAGGCCCCTCGGGAGTTCTCACCGCGACCATTCCGATCCACGTCCAGATCGCGATTGGGGATGCCGAAACCGCCATCTCGACTCACCTGCAGGTTGATCCTTCAGTTCACGCAACCTCCCCAGCAACGGACGGAGGTGACGACGATTTGCTGGCAGAAACGGAGGCCCGGCCGGAAGACCTTCTCGATCGAGAGGGATTCGCCGACGACTTTCTTGGGGACGGCTTCGAAACGCCGCTGCCAATGTTGACCGACAACCAGGACGACACCTTGACTTTCGACTTCGACGGTTGCAACCGTGAAGTGCTCACCTATCGCCATTTCTCGGTCCTGATGAGCCGGAGTCGACGCTTGTGCCGCTACAGCGCATGCAACATCGACGGCAACCTTTCACAGAAACGGAAGCGTAAGGGCTGGCGATGGGATCCGCGAATTCCGCACGAGGCCCAGATTCGCAAGGAATGCTACGGCAATCAGCCTAAGTTCAGTCGTGGGCACATGACGCGTCGAGAGGATCCGGTTTGGGGATCAGATGAGCACGCGTCGGATGGCAACGTTGACTCGATGTATGTGACCAACGCCGTTCCGCAGATTCAGCCATTCAACGCTGGGATCTGGCTCGGGCTTGAGGACTACGCACTTGACCACACCCGCGACGATGACATGAAAATCTGTGTCTTCACCGGCCCCTTTTTCGAAGATGGTGACCCTGAACTGTTCGGAGTCAAGATTCCAATTGCCTTCTGGAAAGTGATCGCGTTCATCCACGACCAGACGAATGAATTGAGCGCCACCGGTTACGTTATGTCGCAGGAGTCCTTTCTCGGAGGACAGGAGTTCGTCTTTGGCCAGCATGAGTCCTCGCAACGACCGATCACCGAGATCGAACAACGAGCTGGTTTGTCGTTCGGCCCGCTCGCAGCAGCGGACCCGATGGCCGAGATGCAGGAGGGCGCTTCACGACCGCTCGCCAGTTTCGCGCAGGTGCAGTTTCACTAGGCGAATTTCGATCGCCCTTTTGAGTTCATCGCGGGCCGCGAGCTCCCTCTGGGAGGTCGTCAAGCATTGGCGCTCGGTCTCTATTGCGTATCGGTGATGCTTACCAAAAACTCTTGAAACGCATTGGAATCGGCCAGCAGCTCCCGAGAAACATCCCGCAACCGATCGACCGTTCCCCTATCCAACTGAAACGAGGTTGGTAGCCCTTGAAAGAAGGCCTTCTCTTCCGGGTCGGCAAGATCGGCGAAGGTGATCTCAACAGTGTGGTAATCCACCTGCTGCAAGCTGAAGGGCTCAAAGGTTCCCGGGCAAGCTTGGTTCGCGACATCCATGCAAGCGGTGACGGTGTCTTGTAGTTGTCTTTCGCTGCGTGCTTCTTCTCGTACCTTCTCCACGATTTCGAAGGAGTAGTGTCCCATCGGGGTATTTCCCGAGGCCTTCATCACCTTCAACAACTTGGGTGCATTCTTCTTGCTACCCCAGCGTTTCGGTGCCGCCGTCTTGGCGTTGACAGTGATGATCAGTACCTTTGCAACTTGGCGATTGTTCATCGCATCAAGCAGGCTCCAGGGACTGTCGTTGGAGGTCAAGGCCTCAATCGGGGCTCGCAAGCCAATGTTGTCCGAGACCCCACCGTCGACCAGATGGACGTAGCCCTCGCCAAGGGCCAGATATTGATCGATCGTCCGCGCATGTGCATCCCGGGAGGGGGAATCTTCTCGATTGTGAATCGCCTCGTCGTGCCACTCGGGTCGTTGGACGCCACAGTCACTACCCCTGCTCTGCAGAGTCATCGGCGTCAACAGGCCAGGAAAAGCCGAAGACGCAGCCACTGCCCGAGCTACCGGCAACTTCGCCAAATCGCTACACAAAAAATCAAACTGGTCTTGGGTGAATTCGAAACGAGATCCCAGAGCAACGTCGGTGGCGTTGACGATAATGTAGGGTCGAGCATTTCTGTCTACCAAGCCTTGGTAGCTCGCTCCGTCGAAAACAAACCGGTCGTAGTACTCAGCGGCCATATGAACACGATCGAACCCAGGAGTCGCCAACTTGAACCAGTTCCACGGCAACAGAAGGCGCCAAAAGAGCTTCTTCTGCACCGGTGCGTAGAGAAAACGCTCCGGAAACTCTTCAAAAATCTGATCGCCGTGAAGGCCGTAATAGAGAGCCGTAAAGCTGCCACCCGAAACCGAGGAGATGACATCAACTTCAGACAACAGTGGCTTGCTCTCCCCCTGCCAAGTGATTTCCGTATCGCGAAGTGTCTCTAGCGCGCCATAGGCCAGGGCCGCAGAGCGCGTTCCTCCTCCCGAGAAGGCGAGGACAACAAAAAGCGAATCCGAGTTCTCACCTCGATCCAAGTTGCTAAATCGGTAACCGGTTTTCCCATCCCACCGCTGCAACTCCTGAGTGGGCTGAAGATGAGCGCAAGCTAGTCCAAGCCAACAGACCCCAATGACCGCGATCCGACTACTTCGGTTCAAAGGTCACCTTCATCGGGCGCAGCGGATTGGTTCCTTCAACCATGGGCCTGCGCCACTTGGGCTTGTAGTCCCGCGGTGACCCCATATTGAAGGTATGCCTCCCCTTCTGCACCCGCAACACATCACCAACCCGGCCGGACGGGTCACCGTCAATATTTACCGGGCGGTCCTCCTGATAAACAACTTTTACGAATTCCGGCATGGTGCTCCTTGGCCTGTCGGGCTAGGCACAAATGATTGCGATTGATACAACTCAATAGCAATCATCTCTGCCCGCCTACTCTTCTTCTGGGGCTGTTTCGTCGGCAGCCACGTCAGGGGCGTCCTGGATTCCGATCGCCTTCTTGACCAAGGCCAAACCGCGCGCGTCAAAGACTTCAGCGGAAATAGCTTGATCGAGCAAAAAGCTCTCAATAGTCCGTCCGTGGTCTTGAGAAAAGTATCGGCCTTCGCCCTCATCTACTTCGATCATGCCTTGGTAAGCGATTAACTGCCGCGGCAGAACACCCTGATCTGAATGATTCTCAACCAAGAAGCCGTTGTAACCCAGAACAGAAGGCACTACCGTTTCTTTTTCATACGAGGGCAGGCGTGGAGCCGACTTCACCAGCGCATTGAGCTGCTCCGCTTGGCTGGCTTCAAGGGCGAAGGTCGGATTTGGGCGACCTGAGTAGATCAGGACCGTGACGGTCGACTCGCCACTCTTGCCCTGTTGAGCATGAGCTGGATTGTCGGGTGAACTGAGACCACACGCCACCGCGAGCAAGGGCAGCAGAATGCCAAACACGGCGGCATAGAGCAGCCTGAGACTGAAGTGACTGTCAAGAATAGGCATGTTGATCTCCTTAGCTGATGTTCTCATGCCCGCTCCCTTCGGTGGCGCTGGAGCAGGAACAGAGGTACCCGCAGAAATCGGTGTAGTTCCCTCGATCTGCGGTTTCTGGGTTGGCAATTGGATTGCTCGAATTATCGAGATTGGTAGCCCTTGTGCCACCTGGTTTGTGGCTCCACATTAGGTTGTCATCCAGACGATACCAGTGGTAGTCCCAACCGGGACCGACAACCAAAGCGACCTTACAAGTCGAGTTCGGGCACACACCGGAGGGCGGAAGCAGTTCGAGGCCGTCGGCCACTGCTGCAGCTTGGACGTCTGGGCAGGTGATGCTGGTATACATGGCTCCTGCCTCTCGGCCGGGTTGCGCAAAGGTGTCTGTCCGTTTGTTATTGCCGTAGTTGTAGCAGTTGTTATTCCACTGCACAACACCGCTGTCGTTCCAAAAAGACGGCGTGTACACCGGCCGTCCACAACAGGCGCCGACAACCAGGAAAACTGCTACGAGAAGCAGACTCCTACCGGATGGCCTAATAGTGGGCTTAGTGGTGGGTTTCATGATCGGACCTCCTTGTTCTTATCTGCGTTATCTCTCGGGCTCATACTTTCCACACCGTTAGATTGAGGAAAAAGAACGCGCCCGACATCTGCCGAATGCGAAAGTGATGGAACCCAGCACTCAGAGCTGCTGGATGAGGTTGGTTGATGGTGCCGTTGAAGGGCAGCGGCCCGTAGGAGAAATTGTCGATAAGGCACTCAACCATCGCCGAACCATCGTGACTCTGCAACTGGACATTGCAAATGTAGTTGCCACTGGTGGGCGCCCTGAAATAGCAGTTGATGCGCCCGGTTTTTGTTTCTGATGAACCCCATGTTGTATAGCCATCGGCGCTGAACCAAGCACGACAATCGGTCAAACAACGCTGCATGTCGGTAAATCCATCGAAGTGGTCAGCATCCCAAATGTCCAAGTAGGTGGCGGTCCCAGTTTTCTGGCATACCGAAAAGGTCGCAATCGGGCCCCAGGCCCGGAACTGTCCGAACTCAGGAACTGCCGCGATGATTTCCTTGGCACCTAGCGTACTCACCAACGCTTTGTAGACCTTGCTAGCTTCAATCTGGGGCGTTGCTGGCTTCACCCTGGCAAGTTTCCTCTTCTCCAGAAGTGGCCGGGCATCGCCGGGCGACAGCTTGGGAATGGTCAAACGGAACTCGTTTGAACTTGCGGTTTTCGTCGTCTTGCGTTTCTTCATACTCTCTCCTAGTTGGCTAATCTGGCGAGCCTTCTCGAACCAAACGGTGGTCCACTTCGCGGGCGATCTCAACTGTCGAGATCGGAGTAGTCCCTGCGTTCTTGATCACCACCACTCGATTTCCACGCGCAAAGAGTGCAACGTGCCGTCCGGGGTGGGAAAACGCGACCTCACCCAGTTCTTCTTCTCCTTTCAGGCGCTCCATCAAAGGTGATTCGAACTGGTTCAATTGCTCGAGAAGATGCTCCCTTGCCGCAAACGGTGAATCACACTCAAAAACGTTGACGATCAAGGCGCGCTCCTCGTCGCCTTCTTCCGCCTGCCACACCGACTGGCTGATAGAACGCACACCCTTCGGAAGGTCTTCGACACCACCCGATTCGACGCTGGTTAGTTGCCAGTCCGGGATCAGGGTCCTGGGATCGACATCGCCAGCACTTTGCTGAGGTCTTGAATCGCCATCAGCAGCCCATTGGTCAAACTGAAAGCGCTCTTTGAGTCGCTCAAGGCGTTCTGGATCCATCATCAGAGTTCCTTTGCGTTAGAAAACATTCCTGTGTTGTCGGCTGCCGGGATTGGGTTCGCAATCAGGGCGCCCAGCCGGAGTCGCCAATCGATCTCGATAGAGACCGGCACCGGCAGCTCCGAACTGCAAGTTGACCGGTAGGAGTTTGGTGTGTGGAGCCGAAGTTGGATCAGCATCGCCGTCAACCTGAAGGCAGGCATCGAACACCGGATCAGAAGCTGTGCATCCGCCCTTCCAGGCCACCTCGTGATAGTTAAAGCCGGGCCAACCGCAGGCGGTTTGCCAGACGTTTGATCCGATCGCAAACAGTGGATTCAAGGCGAAACTTCCGTTGGGGCTACTTGGTGGTTCTTCCATCCGCGACTGCCACAAGGCAGCCCCCAATGAATTGGCAAAAGTAGAAACGATAGTGGCGCAATCGGAACAATTAACGTATTGCCCAAGGCCGAAACCACCGCCAAGACGCTCAAGAAACTTGGTGCAATTGAAGTTCGGGTACGCGTAGTTGGTACCTCCTCCGCCCGGACAATCGTAGGTAATGACACTCGGTCCGAGTTGGTTCACTTTGCGAGTCACACCGGCTGCCGCAGCATCAACATCTTTGGCCAGCAGTCCCCAATTACACGAGTAGTCCAGAACTTCCGTCCACGGCAATTGTTGATTTGAAAAAGCGTAAGGACTCTGGGTCCATGGTTCCTGCGGAATCTCAACGACCGTGTAAACCCGATGCTTGGTCAACTCGATGTTGGTCCAGGGGCCTCGCGGTTGGCATCGGTACTGCCACTGCCAAGCGGTGGTCCGAACACCCACGCCGGCGGCCCAAAGAGAAACCTGATTGAGTTCAAAGGTCTCGTATGCAGTGAGACCGTTGGCGGGAATATTGATCGACTTTGCACTAACCTCACCGAGTACGTTGCCCGAGAGCAGGCGAGCTAAGGCCTGAAGGATCTTTCGCAAAACTCCAAGACAACCCCCTGGGCCTGCGCCGGGCTGATGGGTCGCGTCAAGAGCTCTCACTTCCACGCACTGGCACTCTTCCAGATCTGTGGCTCGAAACTGCGCCTGAATCGTCAACGTGTTCCCCTGCGTGGGGTTCATCGCGTAGGCCGCAGGAGAGTCCTCAGGATTGACGCTGATCCCATGGCGCCACTCCGGCACATGAACGAAATCGCTTGCGTTCTTGCGCAGATTCAGCGCATCTACATTTGCCGCCGTCGAGTCGTGGTTGAACTTAATCGCTTGTAGCCGAAGGCTCACGTGCATCTCCTGGGGACTGCTGTTGACCGTCTTGACAGACTTGGTACTACACCCTGCTTAGATCCCGCTAGGCTGACATTGTTTAGAACTGCACTAACTTTCGAAACCGTACGGTCTTCCTGTAAACAATTTTTATGAATTCCGCCATGGTGTTCCTTCGACTGACGGCCTGGCCACAAATAGTTGCGATTAATACGACTCAAAACGCAATCATTTCTTCGCGCCTATTCTTCTCTGAAGCTGTTTCGTCGGCAGCCTAGGTTTCATGCCGTAAGCCACTGATGAGGTCATTGGATTGACACTGACCCCCTCGGTGCCGCTTCGGGTGCATAGAGGCGAATTCCGTGGCGTTCAGGCACAAACTCAAAGCGTCGGTAATAGCCGAGTCAAATCTTGATTTAATCTCAGTCGCTTCGAGTGGTACGTTCGTATGGCGTCCCTGGCGGGGGCTACGGCGTGTGCTCCTGAACCCCGACATACCAGTTGTCTTCGCTCACGTAGACCGTGTGATAACCATTGGTGATTCGCGGCCAAACGCGAAGCCGGAAACGGTAGGCACAGCTTTGATAAGTAATCGTTGGCGGAGTTACAAAAATGGCGGGATTCGGCGGCGGGCTCGAAAATGGATAGCTAGCGCTGGCTATGACTCCATCGGCTGTGTTGTGACCATGCCAGGCGAAGAGTTGCCAGTGATGCAGACCAGCTTGGTTGGGGTCCGCCGAATTCGGGTAGTTGGAGGGATGAGTCGCAGTGATCTGAAATTGCAAATCGTCATCGAAAGTCGGCGCCGATACTTTATTCAAAAGCACAGACTGACAAGGACTCGCATCGCTCAAGACAATGCTGCCGTCGAGATACTGAAGGTTGTGAATTTTTGCCGTTGGTGCGGTGTTGATCAAATGCAGATTGAGCGTTGAATAATTGTTTGTGGCCGCAGGAACCGGGCTGAATGTCCCATCCCAAGCCTCAACCGACAGGGTGTACTTGCCATTGCCAAGACTGGTGCTGGGGAGGACACCGCGCAAGCTCTGACGGGTCCAAAACGTCGAGTATTGCTGGGTTGGATCGTCGATCGTCGGTTGTCCGTCCAAGAACTCGTCAAGTTCATACACATTTGTCAATGGGCCAACGTTCTTGGGTCCCAAAAGACGTCGGTGCACCGCAACACCGCTGCTGGTGAGCACGTAGTTGGTTTTCCACAGAGGTGTAGCAATTGAGCCCGAAACAGGTCCACTGTAATGGATCTTGTAGTACCGTGTGGGCGTAGTTTCTTCAAACAACCCGTACAAGTCGATATTTCGACCGAAAGCCCAATGGGGACCTCTGGAATGACCTGGTGCCGGTGGTTTGGTCAGGCCCCAAAGGCTCGAATCTGCCGCATCTTGTTGCTGGTCGTAAATGTTGTGCATCTCGATATGCCCGACCTGAAGAAACACAAACTCTCCCGACGTACTGAATCTCTCGACACCGGCGCTGAACGGGGTCTCGGAAATAACGGTAAATTCGTGCGGGAAAAGCTGCTGAGTGACGGTCACCGGACCGACTTCCCCGACGGACTCCGTGCCCCCATCCTCAAAAGCAAAGAACACACGCAGTCGCACGTCGTGGTTGGCGACTGCAGCACGGGTGTACTGGACGCTATAGAAACCATCTCGGTTGGCACGTCCACTGCCTAGCAAGTTGTTGTTGGCGACGTCAAAGATATCGATTGCCACTCCCGGCAATGGCACTGGTCCAGCGCCTGACGATACCGGGTCCGGATCACCGGTAATCACTCCAGGGATCGCAGCCGTGGCGGTGCTTTGGACATCAGCGGTCGAAGCCTGTTCCGTCCACGCACGCCCGTAGACAACGTAGGTGGACTGAGCCATTGCTTGAGCCGACGGAAACGCCACGATCAAAGCCAAGCAACTCGCCGCCACGATTGAAATTCTTCTTGTTTTTGTTGTCCTCATTGTCTTCCTCTCTTTGGTTTCCTCAGGTATGACTTACCGCCGAACCGAAAAGCCCACGTGGGCTTGCCAAAACTGCGCATCATATCCAGGTAGAAAAATGTTGTGATGGTCGATTCCGCCCTCGATATCGACGTCCATCGTCGCCTCGTAGGTGCCTCCAATTCCAAGGTTGAGCCCTGGATCCCAGTCGCCAAGCATTCGATAAATTCCTGGACCAAACTGGAGGTAGGGTGACAATCGGGCGGTTGACAATCGCCGACGAAGATTGAGTGATAGCTGCAGCACGTTCTCGCCGGAGCTGGAGTCCAGCGCAAAGGGGTGCCATCCGGCCAGGGTCAGCAAAGACAACTGGGGTCGCAGCTGGTAGCCAAAATCCAGCGTGAAACTCGGACCGGGATCAAACAATTTGTCAACGCTACCGCTGGGAAAAACTCCGCCCGCGTGCAGGCTGTAGCTGCGGCGGCTGCCTGAACTTCCGCCAGAATTAGGGTCGGCAATGATCTCGCCAAGATTGACTCCGAACGCGGTAATAGCGATCTGAGCTCGGTCTCCCGCAGCTAACTCAAGCAATCGGGTATATGAGCCATCGTCGTTGTCCGCTAGGTCATCGACCCAACGTCCGTTGGTAGTACTAACTTGGATGTTTTCGCTATAACCCGGGTCCGCGAAGTTGCCATATATATCAGCAGGAACAACGGTGACTTTCCACAGTGAGTTGCCCTCTCGCCCGATTTGACTCAAAGGCAAGACGCTGAATTGCGAGCCTCGAACATCGACAGCACCTAACGAAACCACCGCGGCGTGGCGATGCTCTCGGCGGAACCCATCCTGGTCAGCTCCCGCCGTGGTTTCAGCGATGATCGCAATGCGGTAGGTTCCAGCGACTTGGGTATCGGTGAACGAGCCACTGTAGACGCCGTCACCGTCGGAATCGGTGAGATCTATCGTGTCTTGGTCAAATTCGAAGAGGTAATCTCGACCAAGGAGTTCGCCAAGCTCGGCGCGTATTCCGGCCGCACGAGGCGTGTCAGGAGTTGAGCTTGGATGTAAAGGAGTTTGAAATTGGCCGCGATACTTGTTCAGCAAGGTTCCCAGCGCTTGATCAGCAATCTCGACGACAGCCTTAACTATGGCGTCGGGAACCGGCTCACCAGCCTTCGATAAACGGGCGTTGATGACGATCGGTTGACCAGCGGCTAGTGCGTTCTCCACAAGCGAAGACTGCATCAGCACTTCGACTTGGTCGGCTAGAGCTGAAAGCACGTATTGCTCACCTCGCCGTGCTTTGGCCAGCCGGTAGCGCCACAGACCGTTCGCCGGACTCTGGAATCGGTTGACCACGTATAGTTGATCGCGAGAAGTGCTACCGGCCAGCGAGTCAGCGGACAGCCAAGACGAACTACCAGGAGGTTGAACCTCTATCCCTAAATCACGGCCAAAAGATGACCAGGAGGTGGTCAAGATAAGCTCTCGAGTAATTGAGTCCACAAAAATGGTTCCCTGAAAGCCATCGCTGGTCGTTCCGCGATGGATCGAATAGACATCGTCCGAAGTCAAGATCCCGCGAATCATCAAGTACGCTTCTGCCAACTTGAGGTCGTCGGTCGGCTGCTCGACCAGCTTGCCAAGCGTTGTCTGCAGACTGATCTCTTGCAGCAATGCTTTGCCCCAATCACTGGTTGGCCCGAACCACAATGGATACAACCCTATTGAGTCACTATTGAGGCTGGCAATTATTGGATAAGTGGGTGGGTTCTTAAGCCGGTCTGTACCCCAGTTCTCTTTTCCATCGGTGAGCATGACGATAGCCCGATTGGGATTACGTAATGCGGCAGGAATAGCGTTTAGGACCTGTTGTGCGAGCTGTACCCCCTCCCCCATCGGCGTCCAACCGGAAGCAACAAAAGTGTCAACTGCAGCCTTTGCGTTGGTTTTGGCGGTATCGCTCGGATGAATGGAGCCGATGTTGAAAATACAACTGGACAGTGAGTTAGGCACCGAACAGCCGAGAGCCTTGGCGTCGTCCGGCGCAAACTGGCTGGAAAATGCCACGATCCCGATTCGATCCCCTGCATTGAGCAAATCCACAAACATCTTGGCGCGTTGTTTTACTACCGCAAGCTGTCCAGCCATGCTCCCCGACACGTCATGGAGAATCACAACGTCACTGGGAGGAACGCCACCGCTGGGGTCGTAATAGCTAAGCGCTACGTTGTTGGAAACATTGGTCTCGCCGGCAGGCGAACTCAGCGTAATGCGCAAGAAAAAAGACAACGGTAGCGGCTGCGCGCAATCCGAACCGCAAGGTATCCGATAGCGGCTGGGATCAGAGATTTCGTTAAGCGTCGGATAAGAACCCGGAGTCAATCCCCATGGAGACGGAGCGCCTGGAGGAGGATTGAGATTCATCACATAACTGCCAAGAAGCTTCCACGCGGTACCAGGAACAGACCCGACTGCGGCCGCGGCAGCACCGGTAGACAAGCCAGACGCCGCTTCGGCATAGTGAGCCGTCACCGTAACCCCTCCGTCAGGAATGACCTCCAGGCTACTGTTGTCGAACTTCACGTAGATGTAATTTTGCGACTTGACCACGCTGATCTTCTCTGTGGCCGCAAAGTAATCGGGGTAGACACCAAGATCGAGAATCCGGACATATGGTGATTTGCTGCCAGCCGGTGACCAACTGGCGATCGAGACGTCAGGCGTTTGTGCGCCTGCTGGGATCGATCCCAAGATCGCGTATCCGCAAAGAGTAACCGCCAGTAGCGAAGCTTTGAATCTATTTCCTGAGTTAATCATCGCTCTCCTCTAGCCAAGTGAGGTGCAGTAAGTCGGATCGATGTGACCCTGCGACATGAGAAGGCTGTTTTGCCTTTTCTTGTTCACAGCTACTAATGGTCCAGTCTCAAGAAGTTTGTTTAGTTACCTCTTTTTTCATCTACCCCTTGCTAGGCGGAGAAAGAATGCAATAGCAATAATTCACCGCATGAACACGAAACGATGGCAATGCCAGGCGAACCCGTTTTGTTCACCAGACCGTAGTCGGTCGGCGTCTTTTCGCTCTTTGAGTGGGGACTGACCTAGGAACAGCCCTTGCCAAACTGCCAAGTAATCCGGCCTACTTCCTCTCCTCGATAGAGCTGGCGAATGGCCAAGCTGTGCCCGTCTGCGATTTGCTCTCCGGAGATCAGGAATCGACACTCGAACTGAGCTCCGGCAAGTAGCCGCACGCGTTCAACGCGAAGACGAGGTATCGATGGCAGTCGCAATCGAGCGGTGTCGTCCTGCCCTCCAGGATCCGCCTTCCACAGGCGTCGCCGTGCAAACCTCGATGCCAACACTAGTGGTGCCTCCAGTTCTAGATGCACTTGGTCAGAGGTTCTGCGGATTACCTCAAAATCAAAATGCCGCGCCAGATCCGGGGTTCCGGTGAGCAGGAACGGAAGCACGTAGGCACCGTCATCGTCGAGATCACCGTCGATCTCCACCAAGTGGTGATTGCGGCACGAGACGTTCGGGTGGTCGCGTAAAAACGTACGATACTCACCCCAGTTGAAATAAGTTGACGACCCCGGAGGCGACAGCGGATCCGGTTCGTCGTTGCTGACCTTCAAGGGTTCTTCGATCATCGCCATCAAGCAGTAATGTTTGGAATCAGCCCCGTCCGCGGCCACGGGAGGCTGCCATGGGATTGCTTGACTCCACACCGGTTGATCGCCGACCGGGACCGTTGCCGCCGTACCAGGTGTAATACCTCCAGCGCTCGCCGGTCTCCACATCGAGGGGGTAATCAGTGTCGCCACTTCGCTCCAATAGACGGCTGTCCGCCCTCGACCATTACCAAGCCCACGATTTCGCATCCGCACATAGACCGAGTGCGGCAAACCGGGTGTGCATTTGCCCAGACCTGCGTACCCTTCGCTGATCGAAGGAGCACTTTCTGCTTCGCCGACCACCGCAATATCCGGACTCGACGTGATACGCGGCGACAAGCCGCTGGGTTCGCTGAGACGATCCCTGAGATACAAGTCAGAAACCAATCCAAGCCGACGCCGAAGCAGTTTTCTCAGATCCGGCATGACGCCAATGCGCCCTGGCACCGTACCGCCCTGACGAGTTCCATTGGCAGGATCAGAGAGAAGATTGCGCATTTCCCACGGGGACAATCGGCTGCCCGCTTTGCTGAGATGGATGGACTGGACCAGCAACGCTGCTCCAGCGATGATCGGCGACGCCGAGCTGGTTCCGGCAAATCGAGTGGTGTAGGCTCGGTGTGCATCAGCCGCTTCATCCCCAGTGCTATCCAAGTATTCGTTGAGGTCTCCGTATCCGGTGGTTACCACGTGGTTGCCATGGGCAAAGCAGTCGACACGGGTGCCACTGTTGGAACCAACCCCCACTCGACCCCACAGCCGGTTGTGGGGACGAGCCGCTTGCGCCGCTCCAACCATGATCGCCCCCGAGTCGCGATAGTCGCGACTGCGGCGGTTCAGGATGTACTCGTCATTTTCGTCTCGATAGCGATCGAGGTCGGCATTGCCATTGCCAGCAGCTTCGATGACGACAATGCCATGCGCGACAGCCAGTCGAATGGCGTCTCGGTCAGCAGCATCTACCTCTGTAGGCAAGAAACTCCGTTGCACCTCTAGAAGAAGAATGTCACCAGGATCCATCTTCGGAATCGCCTGACGGATCGCATTAGCCACGTTGAGCGACTTATTCTGGTCTTGGTGGTAGTGGGAAACCACCCGAACGTTTTGAGCTGCCGACGCTATGCCGACCACGCCCTTGTCATCGTCCGCGGCGCCAATCTGGCCCAGAACAGCAGTACCGTGATGACCGCGATAGAGGTCTGCTCCATGGCGGTTGCTGCCAAATATCGGATTCTGCAATGCGGCATTGATTTCCGGGCTCAGATCCTCGTGGGCTAGCCAACCTTGTTCCAAGTCAACAAGACCGACACCGAATTCCTCGCCCTCCATCTGAGCTCGAGCCCAACGGGCATTGATTCCAGACGGTTGCGAATCCAGATACTCCTGGACCTGTGAAAGTGCGTTGTCATCCACCAAGTTGGGGTCCGTGACCTCCAACTCGCGATAGGCCAAATCTACTTCTTCCAACTCATTGAGCAAACGTAGGATCTTGGTAACCGTCTGTTGGTAGCTGGGTTCCCAGCCGTTGATCCGCGACTCCCCTTCTGCCGCATCGGTCTGCTTGGGTTGATCACGCACGTCGATACGCCAGTATGCGGCGAGGGTGTGAAGCGGCGGCAAATGCGACGACTTGGCCTGTTGCTCCAACTGATAGAGCGTTGGGCACTTATTGCAAGAACAAGTACCTCCACAAGAACAACCCCGCTTGGGGTCTCGGTGACCGGATTCGGAGAGATCCACCAACCTGTAAGCGGTCAACTCGAAACGCTTAAGCACTCGACGCAAGCCATGGAGCCCGAGATCGGTGTCCTGGGATACTTCAGAAGCACCGTCGGCGCGAGAAACCGCCCCGTTCGAAAGTCGAATGACAATGTTGCCACTGAATTGATAACGAAAAGGCTTGCTCTTTTTCTTACATCGCGGCGGACGCCGCTTTTTGGCGCACGACCTTTGAGCGAGTTTCTCTTCGAGGGTGTTGAGCGCATACAAAACCGCAGGATCATCGGGTTCTAAGACCACCGGACTCGGATCGTCGGGCTCTAGAACCACAGGACTCGGGTCATCGGGCTCTAGAACCACAGGACTCGGATCATCGGGTTCCAGAACCACAGGACTCGGATCATCAGCAAAGAAAAACGACGCGTCTCTAGCCATAGCCTCCTCCAAAAAAATCAGCCGTACCGAGTAGCAAAGATCCGTTGGGTCATGTTTTGTTTACTCGAAACTCGCTGGGCGCCACTCTCCCTGAAGCACAAAGCCGGCCCAGTAGTAGGGCTGAGGGAACCGATTGCGAAGTTCAATTTGCGCAGCCTGGAGGGCTTCTGGTGGGCTCAGTCCATCCGCCAACAGACGTCGATAGAAGGAATTCATCAGAATAGCGGTGCTGCGATCACCTACACGCCACAGACTCACCATCACTCTTGGGGATCCGGCATACATGAACCCTCGAGTGAGCCCAATAATCCCCTCCCCGCGAACCTCCTTGCCCAATGCGGTTTCGCAAGCCCCCAAGACCACCAATTCGGCTTGCAGGTCGAGATTAAAGATCTCACTGGTGCGCAAGAACCCGTCGATGGCCAAGCCTCCACGGTCAACTTGAGAAAGCACAATTCCCGACAAAGCTGGCTCCTGGCTGTCAATGACTCCATGAGTGGCGAAATGAACGATGCGGTGCTTGGACAGTCGACCCGACAGCACAGTCTCTTTGCTTGCGTCGAAATCGAGTGCCAGATATCCCCGTTCGGAGGGCACCATGCTGAGAATTGCTTCCGCTTCGGCTCTGGTCCGCGCCAACCTGGGAAATGCCCCCGCGCCACCGGACCGGACTACCATCTCCTCGATGCTTTGATTGGCTTGAAAAGCCATTCGAGAGTCCGTATCAAGCCGCGGATCGTCATTGGAAAAAACTGGATCAGCCAAAACCGCCACGAGCCCCTGGGTTTCAGCGACTGGCTCTTGGTCACGCCGCAGGGTGGCAAGTGTGGAGACAGACGGCAGGTGGACAATCTGATGAGAGGCTACTAAGGGCTCCGCTTCGAGACAATTCTTCGTATCTGGATCTGGCAGAGCTGCGAACGGCAGGTAGTGAAGGGCACCATCTGCAGCGATTGCCAGTCGTTTGCGCCCCAATTTGCCCGCCAGCGGACCAAGAAGATCGCGGGACAGGTCGCAGAGCAACCGCCGCGTCCGCGCTTCGTTCTCCCTACGTGGGGTTTGGTCGAGCAGTGCATGGAGTGCTCGCGCGCTATCTTCAATCTCGCGACCGGCAGGTAAACCAAAAGCCTCCAACGAGTCCTTTGTCACCAACCACAAATAACTTCGATGGACCCCAAGCCGGTACTGCAAAATTACTGTGTCACGATCCAACATCTGGCTTTGCATCTCACCAAGATGCAGCGGCTGAGGCTGGGTGAGCGCAGCGTATCGAGGGCTCTGTTGGCGAATAGATCCTCTAACCTGATCGATCTCCGCAATCGCTCTTTGTACTTCGCGGCTTGCGGCATCTCTGATTGACTCGCTGTTGGTTTCGTCTTCCATCACCTCAACGCTGCGGTTCAGCCGCTCCTGTAGATTGACCTCCCGTTCCAGAAGTACCAAAGGTGAATCCCTTCGCAAATCGGCGACAGAGTCATTCAGCAGATCCAGAAATGACCGGGCCCGAGAGCGCTCGCTGGCGTGCAGGGCTTCGGCTGCGTACCCTGCAGCCCCATCGACTCGATGTAGCTGCATTAGCACATCGATATATAGATCGAATAGCTGGTCCACGGTGGCAAAAAAGGACAGGCGCAGGCTCTCGCTCAAGGGCTTGACACGAAGGTCTTCAGCAATCCTCAGGGCGCGTCCGGATGTATCCTGCGCAGCGAGTAGATCTCCCTGTCGCTGCTGGGACTTCGCGATCCCAAACAAAGCTGCTGTTTGACCGATCGGATCCCCTATTCGCTCAAAAAGAGAAAGCGCTTCGTTGTAAAACGGGAATGCTCTCTCCGGGGATTTGAGATGTTCGTAGAGTGTTCCGAGCTCCATCAACAAGCGGGCTCTAGATCGAGGCGCGTCAATCTCGTCGAGGAGTTCCAAGGCTTTGCGATAGTGGGCAAGCGATTCATTAGCATCACCCATCGCCAGATGCGCCGAACCAATCCTACGCAATGCCACCGATTGCCCCCGCTCGTCAGCGTACTGGCGCCGAAGCCCAAGGGCTGCATTCAAGGGAGCAAGAGCGCTCTCAGCATCTCCCAATTCCAAGTAGACCTGACCAATCTGACTCAATGACGCTGCCTGATACTGCTTGATCGCCAAACGCGCGTAAATCTCTTCAGCTTCCTGAAATCGCCGTAGTGCTGTTTGGTGCTCTCCCATTCGTCTGTACAAGGTACCCAGCCCATGAAGTACCGTTGCGCGATAGCGCTTGTCCTTGGCTTCACCGAAAAGCTTCAGCGCTTTCGAGTAGCTATCCAGCGCGTCCTGCGTTTCACCCTGAACTTTGTAGACATCCGCCAAGCGAACCAACGCGCTTGCTTCGGTTCGTCTATCTTGAATCAAGATGGCAAGGTCTAAAGAGCGCCGATAGGGTGCGACCGCTGAGCTCATGTCACCTAACTTGAAGTGAAGGTAGCCGACGCTTAACTCACCCATCGCAGCGAATCTTGTTTCACCCAGGTCAGTAAAAAGATGGTTCGCCTCGGTCCGGACCTCGACCGAGCGATGGTAGTCACCTTGAGCTTCGAGCGCTGCCCCCAACTGTTCCAAGGATCGTGCTTGCCAAAACGAGTCCTCGCTAGTTCGCCAAAGATCTAGAGACGCGTCGTAGCTGCCAATCGCGCTGTCAAAATCTCGATCCCTTACAAATTGTTCGGCTTGATAGAACAAATCAGCCGCGCGGACCCTCAGTCGGCGTCCTGGATCGGAAGGTCCGTATTCCAAGCTGGCGACATAGCGACCCGCAGCGGTCTCGCTGTCCCACGCCGACACCTCGACTCGGTGAATCCCGGTTTCTTGCGCAGTCGCGATCAGCGTCTCGCGTCCGAGATCACCAATTGGTAGATCGGTATCCCGTAGCAAGCTTCCACTTGGAGCCAGGAGTCTCACCACGACATCTGCTCCCAACTGTTCAATCGTCAGTTCAACGTATTCATCAGCTTCAAGAGCTAGGTCGTAGGAATGTGACTCTCCGGGCGTGATCTCTCGTTCCAATGCGACTCCGGAACCCAACCGGAACTCATCATTCGAGCTAGATGCACCACTTGGGATCGCGATCTCGGTCTCTGATTGATGACAGGAAACAGCGAGCAGGATCACCGCGCCGGCAATCACACGACCCCAACGTCGCTTCGACACGAGATCGCACTTCATACTGCTGGGCTCCCCATGCACTGCATCCTCAAGGCAGGACCGACAGAGGTCTAAGACCGCGTTGGATAACTGACACGCCGGTAGTACTCAGCCAACGGTACTCGATCATCCCCGTCGCGGCCATAGAGCATCAGCACATAGTCCCCTTCCGCGAGCGAATCACGTGACAAGCCGAGGCGCAGTCCTCCACTTTCACTGACCTCGAGGCCAACGACTCGAAGCGTCTCTTCACCCGCTGAGTTCAGCAGCGTCACCTCATAGCTCCCGTAGTCCTCCGAACTTGCCGACGCCAAGATCAAGACAAAGTAATTCGCATCAGGTGGTACCTCAACCTCAGTGAAACTGCGACTCGAGCTGCGGGTAAGTTCGTCCAGATAAAAGATCGGCAAATTGACCTGGGGTTGAGATAAATCGGCCATTTGCTGCCGAAGTCCCGAGTTTGTCTCTCGCAGCTGGCCAATCGCGAATAGCAGGCCGATCGTCGTTACCAACAAGGAAGCTGCGATCAGCTCGCGCCACGGGAACCTGCCAGTCTCACTCTGCGATTCAGAACTCGCCAAGCGACTCTGAAAATCGCGCCAAGCGGTCTCTATCTCTAGATCAGCGACCTGATCAGCGGGGGCTTCGGGCGTGACCAGACCGTCCAGATCGAGCACCTTCTGCGCGCAACTCCGGCAACCCACCAGATGATCTTGAACCGTAGCGTCAGCCTCCGCATCGAGCTCGTTGGCAAGATATTCGACCAAGGTGTCGACGTGCGGGTGCTCGCCGGCGCGTCCTTTTGCTTCTTCAATCAAGACTCCTCGGAAGACCTCCGAATCGTCCCTGTGATCTGTTGACATGCGATTCCCCATAAAAATTATTCCGATGACTCGATTGAGTACGAACCAAGACTGGTTTTCAGTCGAGCCTTAGCCTGCGCCAAGTGTGCCTTGACGGTACCAATTTGCAGCTTCATCACCGTCGCAATCTCGCTGTAACTGAGATCGTGATACACACGCAACGTAATGCACCGACGCATTTGGTCCGGCAGTTCTTGAATGGCTTCTCGCATGGTCTGCTGTCGTTCGTCTTTCAGAACATCATCCAGTTGGTCAGCAGGTACTTGAGTAGCTTCGTAGGCGAATCCAAGTTCATCGTGTGGTACTTCCTGCCCGGTTCTCTTCGCCGTAGAGCCAGTTCTCAATTTCTTCAAGTAAGTGGTCGTTGCGATTTGATAGAGCCAAGATTCGAATCGATCCTCATCGCGGAGCCCCCTCAACCCCCTATAGATCCCAAGGAACGTCTCTTGGGTTAGGTCCATCGCATCGGTTGTATCAAACCCCTTGCGGCCAAAAAATCGCTGCAACGGTCGATAGTAAATATCAAACAGCTCCTTAAATGTGTCGTCTGGATTGTCACCGGTGCGCAGTTGTCGAACCAGTGCGGTCGCGTGCTCCCTGCGCGCAGCGGTAGCCGCCCCAGCCCCCCCTGAATCTCTACCATTGCTTGAATCGGACCCCGTCCACTTCACCGGATTCCTCTCCCAACACTCGGGTTGCGTCTGCCTTCTGTCCGTAGCGGTTATACCACAGGCTCGAAACTCGCGGGTGTGCGAAAAGCACTACGGTCATCACAAATTTGACAACTTTGACGCCATATTCAAGTTGGGCGAGCGTCATCACTTGGCAACCTCGCCCAGCCCCAATTGCGCTGAAGACCCCTAGACCCAGGCTATCCGGGCAGTATTGGCTACCGGTATACTCCCGGTCGCAAAGGAACCCTCTCCCATGAATAGCACAACCCGATTGGTTCTCTGCTCCCTCAGTCTGGTGTTGGTGTTGTTTCCGCTTACCGCTGCTCAGCCCGGGCAGCCGCCAACCATGAAAGCCGACGAACCGGCTTACTTCTTAATGTCATTGAGTCTTGCGCAAGACGGAGACTTGGTGGCCGACTCCGACGATATCCGCCGGGCATTTGACCATTACCCATATCTTCCCGTCGCTAACCTAATTCTCATGTCTCCCGACCGCTGGGAAACCACCTACTTCGGCAAGCCATACATCTATTCTTTCTTTGCCACTCCGTTCGCCGCGCTATTTGGCAGCAACGGCTTCAAGTCCTTCAACATGTTGATGCTGGTCGCCATGGTGTGGATGGGTGCATCGTATCTACGAAAATACAACTCGGACGGGGTTGCAGCACTCTACTCGACTCTGTTTTTTGTTCTTAGCCCAGCGTTTGCGTACGTATTTTGGATCCATCCTGAGATCTTCAATATGTTCTCCATCGCCGCGTGCTTGTACTTGGCATTTCACCAACCGGAAGCCTCAGAAACCGCGACCCGCCTAAGCCTTCCACGCCGCCTGTGGGGCATGGTAGCAGGCGCCAGCGCACGACCGTGGTGGTCGGGGGCAGCTCTGGCACTGGCGACCTACAACAAGCCGATGCTCGGACTGATGGGAGTCCCCGCCCTTTTCTACGTGTTTCGCAAACGCGGCTGGAAGTCCGCGACCGGTTGGGTTGCTGGCGCCGCTTTGTCCATGACCTTGATCGCTGGGATCTCAATGGCCTATACCGGCAAGCCCAGCGCCTACCTCGGGGTTGCTCGCGGCGGCATCAACATTCTCAAACCTGAGAACTACGAGACCTCGATCCGCAATGTACGCTTGGCCACCGCCGCCCACAGAGATGAAAAAGCCCCTAATTCCTGGCACTGGATGTTTCGAGTGCCCGATGTCAAAGCCAACAAATTTCTCACCGATGTCCGCTACTTTCTGTTGGGTAGGCACACTGGCCTAGTGCCCTACATGCCTTTTGCCGTGCTTTCGGTTCTCTTTTTCTTACTTCAAGGGCGCGAATCGCGCACCCGCTGGTTGACGCTGGGATCCTTGACCCTGGTAGCCCTAATCTTTCTACTCTGGATACCGTTCAATTGGCACGGTGGAGGGGGCTTCGTCGGCAATCGATATTACGTCAACGTCTACCCGGCATTCTTATTCTTGGTGACCGCGATACGCCCTCTGTCTCTTTCCCTTGTTGGCACCGGCTTCGCCAGCCTGCTTCTAGGTTCGATTTTGTTCAACCCTTGGGGACTCCCAGTTCCCCACCCGACCTTGCAGTCCCATACCCGTGGCGGCCTGTTTCGTTATTTCCCGCTCGAGCTCTCGCTCCACAGTCGCATTTCCGGTTACTCCGTATTCGGCACCAAAGAAATAGGCATTGTCGGGCGCAAGGACGTATTCAAGCAAGTTGATGAACTCGAAGGCGTCTTTTGGACCCGAGGCGCAGCGACCTCTGAAGTTTGGATTTTTGCCAACGAGCCTCTGGAAAAACTCTATTTTGACGTACAGAGTTGGGCTCCCACCAACCGCATCACCCTGAAACTGGGGCGCTCCAAAGAAGTCCTCGACTTCGTCGACATGGAGCGCAATTCGGAACACGTGCGCACCGTTGGTTTGACGCCACCGCGGGCAGTGGTGGTAACTAGTGCCAATGGCAAGAAGAAACACTATTACTACAAACTCCTGGTCACTTCGGATACCGGCATTCATCAAGGCGGCAACATGGTTCTGGCGAAAGTCGACCCATTGTTCTATGTCGGTGCGTCGATCACCTACCTGGGTGCAGAAGACCCTGGACCACGCGATCAAGACTTCCGTGTGAATTGGCAAAAATGCGAGATTCCGGAGCGCCTCGCCACCGAGTCGCGCAGCCGCATCGACATACGGGCCACCAACGTTGGCAAACGTACTTGGCTAGCGTTGGGCGAAACTCCAGTGCGTCTTACCTACCATTGGCTTGATCGGGATGGGAATCCGGTCCGCATGCCGGATCAACCGCGGCCCAAACTGCGGCGCAATGTGCCGCCTGGCGGTGTCGTGCTGAAAACGCTCACCGTCTACGCTCCAGATAAACCCGGCCGTCACACTCTGGTGTTTGAGGGTGCCCGTCGCCACCTCGGATGGTTCCCACGTCACCAAGGAAGTTCCTGTTCAAGCGATGTCGTGGTCTATCGAGATCCCGGCGGCAAGTCAGCTACCAGATAGATCTATATGAACTCCTCGCTCCGGCTTGACTACGTTTCGCCACTGCCTCCGGTGCGCTCCGGAATTGCTGACTACAGCCTAGATTTGCTACCAGAGCTAGCCTCACTCTGCGATCTGCGGGTAATTTGCCTCGACAACCAATCGTTGCCGCAGCAACTGCAGGAAATGTGCGATTCCGCTCCGGCTGCCCATTTGGGGACCGGCGGTCGCACGCCGCTCTACCATATGGGCAACAACCACCACCACGCGCAGATTTGGCATTTAGCCCACGAGATTCCGGGAATCCTCACCCTTCACGACTTGGTTCTGCATCATCTCTTGGTCGAAGTGACCTTGGGCGAGGACGATTTCGAGAGCTACGCGGAGCGATTACGAGCAGACCATGGCTGGCTCGGCGAGTCGGTGGCCCATGCCCGCCAATGGCATGAACTAGGAAACTCTGCGATGTTTGGCGTTTCTGGACACCGTACCCTGCTGCGACGCCAACGTGGAGTGTTGGTGCATAGTGAGTGGGCGGCGCGAACCCTCCAAGAAGAAGACGACGAGCTAAACGTGAGAGTCGTGCCGATGGGGATTCCACTGCCAGATCTGATGCCATCGGAAAGCGCAGCAGCCTGGAGGGAGAAAAATGGTATCCCTTCCGCAGTACCCCTTTTAGGGACCTTCGGATTTCAGACTCCCATCAAACGTACCGATCGAGCAATCGCTGCGCTCAGTCACCCGCGTTTACAAGATGCACATCTTGCCATCGGCGGGGAGATCTCCGGCAAGTTGGATCTCAAGCGCCAAGCTCGACAGGCTGGGGTACTGGATCGGGTCCATTTTCTCGGTTTCCTGGACTTTGACGAGTTTCAAACCGCGATCGCCGCTTGCGATCTGTGCCTTAATTTGCGCTATCCAACCGCCGGAGAAACTTCCGCTTCACTGCTTCGAGAACTGGCGATGGGTCGCCCAGTGGTGGTTTCCGACTACGCCCAATTCGCTGATTTCCCGGACACAATCGCTGTCAAGGTTCCCCTCGGTGACGGCGAGGAAGGACACCTTGGTGCCGTCATCGGCGAAGTGTTGAGCGACACCGACCGGGTCCACGAGATGGCCGCGGCTGCGCGTAGATATATCGCAAGAGAACACAGCCCCAAGCGCGCAGCAAAATCAGCGATCAACGCCTGCCTCGAACTAGTCGACCTAGAGCCGCCTGGCGACAAACCTCCAGCGAAAATCGTCCCAACGAGTTTTCTTTGGCGCAAGCTACCTGGCGAGATCCAGGTCCAAGGGGTGGACCAACCTTGGGCAGTCGGCGAACCACGGCAACTGACGATTCACTTGGCCAACAACAGCCTAGCGCGTTGGCTGGCAGCCGAGCATGACGTCGGCGGAGTCATGGTTGGCGTCCACTGGCGCCAAGAACCCAAGGATGCCCCAAGCGGGCAGCAGTGGCTTCCTCTTCCTCACCCTCTCGATCCTGGGGAATCCATCGAGCTTCAACTGGAGATCCGACGTCCGCCCCAGAACTCTAGATTCTTGGTCGTCGAACCACACCTACGTGAGATCTGCGGCTTCAATGCGGTCGAGGGACCAACCTGGGAGATGGAGTTAACGTGAGTCATGAATTTCCCCGTGTTGATGACGCTGACCTCCCCAAGTGGCGCGAGGTCTGGGACGGCAATCAGCCCCTGCCCTTGCCGCGTCGGCCAGGCCTGACCGGAAAGCTGGTTGCGCTTTTTCGTCGCATGCTCCGCCCTCTGGTGACCATGGTTCAAGCGGACCTATGGGAACGACAGCGAATTTACAACCAATTAGTCCAGCACCACTTGGAAGCGCGGTACGACCTAGCTGAATCAGTGGCCAAGGCTCAAGACAGCCTATGGGCAGCTCTCGAGCAGCAGCAAACCAGCCTGGAAGAAGTTAATGACAAGCGCGAGTCCGACACCAAGGCGGTGTACCAAGAGCTCTTGAGTTACTCCGATGCGCAGCAGAAACGGATTCACCGGGTTGAGGAAATTCAAAACCAGGGCCTCGACCATATTCGGGAACACCATGACGCTGCCTTCGCGATCGTCGATCACAAATTGGACAAGTATCGGCGCACGGCTGAAGAACACCATGAAGCCACGCTGGGGCATCACGACGCGATCTACTCGTTGATGGATCACAAATTGGAACGCTATCGCAGCGCCGATCGGCGCCTGCAATCCGAGCTAGCCAATCTTCTCAAGGTCGCCGAGGCCGCTTCTTCGCCGTCTGAAACTCGCTCCAATCTGGTTCGTACCCTCGACGAACAGGCATACCTGGAGCTAGAGCGTCGCCACCGGGGCACCGAACAGGAGATCGCCGAGCGGGTCGAGCCTTACCTCCCGTTCCTGGCAAAGGCTCACAAACAACACGCAGAAACTGAAGAGGGCGCAGGCACCATTCTGGACCTCGGGTGTGGTCGGGGTGAAGCGCTTGAAGTCTTTCGCCAGCGTGGCTGGATCGGCACCGGCGTCGATTCCAACGCCCGAATGATTGAACAGTGCAAAAAGAAAGAGCTTGATGCGGTTGTTGGTGACCTATTTGAAGTCCTGGCTAGCACTCCAACCGGTTCTCTTACCGGTGTGGTTTCTTTTCACGTTATTGAGCATCTGCCAAACGATGCGCTGGAGCAACTCATCAACCTCAGTTGGAAAGCGCTCAAACCGGGCGGAGTACTGGTGGTTGAAACGCCGAGCCCCCTTTCTGTCATCGTCGGAGCTCGCAATTTCTGGCTTGACCCCACCCACCAACGGCCGATACATCCCCAAAGTCTCAAACTCGCCTTTGAGCTAGCTGGATTTGGAGACGTTGAGCGCATCGACCGGCAACCTTTCGCCAACGAGCAACGCCTGCCACAGATCGACACCACCGATCTTTCCGGGGAACTTCTCGACATCGCCCATCAGACCAACCTACTTCGTGACCAACTCGACGACTTGCTCTACGGTTTCCAAGATTTTGGCATGGTCGGGCGCAAACCCAGTCTGGAATGAACCCCTCCATCAGCGTTTCTGAATGCTGATCGCGTCTACCTGGGACGGACATCCCGTTGATCCCGACCAGCAAATCCAAATCACGTTGCAGTGGGGGCAGAACTCCCTCCATATTCAAATCGACGCCCCCTTCCATGGAGACCTCGCCCCTCCCGGACCCGTTCGATCCTCCGATCGACTTTGGGATTTCGAGGTCGTGGAAATCTTCATCGCCAATGCCATAGAGACAGCTCGACCTATCTATCCAGGGACTCAACATACGGAGATCCGGCATACAGAGATCCGGTATACAGAGATTGAGCTCTCTCCCCATGGTCATTTCTTGATTCTGAAGATGGACGGCATTCGCCATCCAGTGGACACTGTTACCGAAGTCGACTATCGCGCGACCATCGATGGTAGTCGTTGGCAAGGAGAACTCTCGTTGCCACGACATCACCTGCCAAGTCCTCCCTATGTCGGTAACGCATACGCTATCCACGGAACCGGTGCCGATCGAACCTATTTGGCAGCGACCCCGGTTCCAGGAGACCAACCAGACTTCCACCAGCCGCACTTGTTTTTGCCTCTGGAAGACTAGTCGGACCCGCGATACAGACAATCGCCCGGTATTCGCGCTAGTCTCATGGCTTGGTGCCGACTCACGCTAGATTTCCCTCGATCCCAGTTCTCGTCGTCGACGATGAGGAGGCGATTCGCACTGTGTTGGAAGCCAGGCTGAGCGCCTGGGGACTGGACGTGGTGTCAGCCGCCGACCTGGCGAGCGCAGAACGCTTTCTCAAAGAATTTCAACCCAAGATCGTAGTTACCGACGTGATGCTTCCGGACGGCACCGGCGTCGACCTCCTCGACCACATGAACGCTCAAGGCCTCGACCTTCCCGTCATCTTGATTACCGCACATGGTTCCGTCGAGTTGGCCGTCGAGGCGATGAAGAAGGGCGCGCTCGACTTCCTCACCAAACCCCTCGACTATGAACGTCTCAGCCGTAGCTTGGAGGCTGCACAGGCCGCCCGTCAAAGCCGCAGGCGCAGTACCGAAGTAGCCTTTAAGGCCCCTTCAACCGAGCACTTTGGTCGCTTAGTCGGTAGTTCCCGCCCGCTGCGCCAAGTATTCGCGGTTCTGTCCGAGATCGCTGCCACCGACGCTCCGGTTCTGCTGACCGGCGAAAGTGGTACCGGCAAGGAGCTGGCAGCCAGAGCACTTCACGACCACAGTCGCCGCCACGGGAAACCCTTCATCGCTGTCAACTCCGCGGCGATTCCCAAAGAGTTGATGGAGTCGGAAATCTTCGGTCATGAGAAGGGCGCCTTTACCGGCGCCACCGACACCCGCCAAGGGTGTTTCGAACTAGCTAATGGAGGCACTCTCTTCCTCGACGAGATCGCGGAAATGCCGATTGAGCTTCAACCCAAGCTGCTCAGAGTTCTGGAGGATGGACGGGTGCGGCGGGTTGGTTCTACCCGGAACATTCAAGTTGACGTGCGAGTGGTCGCCGCCACCAATCGCCCTCCAGCCGACGCCTTGAAACGAAACCTACTGCGCGAAGATCTCTACTACCGGCTCAATGTTTTCGAAGTGGACATGCCCCCTCTGCGCGAGCGCCAAGATGACATCCCACTGCTGGTGAACCACTTCGTAACCCAACTCAACAAACGCCACGGAACGCAGGTAAGCGGAATTTCTACCGACGCCTTCGATCGCCTGGCGTCCCATTCGTGGCCGGGAAACGTACGCGAGCTGCGTAATGTGATGGAACGGGCGGTGGTATTGACCAAGCAGGGAGAGATCGAGAGCGATCAACTGCCAGCCTCACTGACCAACACCACCGCAACCCACAGCCCTGCACTCTCTTCTGCTACACGCAAAGATTCCCATCCGCGCCGATCCATCGACCCCCAAGACGACGAAACGGTCTCGATTCCGGTCGGTACCAGCATTGCGGATGCAGAGAAAGAGCTGGTTTTGCGCACCCTCGATCAAACCAACAACAACAAAGCGGCCGCTGCACGAAGACTCGGTATCGACGTCCGTACTATTCGCAACAAACTCAATAACTGGGGTATCGACCGCTAGATGAAACTGGCCTCTCAAGTCAGTGCCGGCCTTGCGGTTCTGTTGTTGCTGACCTTCGGCTTGGTGAGTTGGCAACTCCTACTGATCAACCGCATTCACAGCACCAATCAACAACTGGCCTCCGCCGACCTAGAAGTTTCTCGCACCAGCCTACGCATACGGCAACGGGTCGACCGAGTACGCGACCTGACGCAACGGTTCTTGGTTCTCCGTGACCGCGATTACCCCGCCGAGTTGGAGCGCCAGCGCCTGCTGATCGCCGAGCAAATCGAGCATCTCCAACAGTTGCCACTGACTCCAGTACAAGCGGACGCCTTGGTACTGCCACTGCAACAGTGGGAAGAGTACCGGCAAAACGCCGAACAGATTGAAAGCATTGTGGTTCGTCGTAGAGCTAGCGCCGCGGAGCAAGAAACCTTGCTCGCTGGACTGGAGGGCATGCATAACACCATCCTCGAACTCGACGCCAAGGCCGTCTCCTGGGCTTCCGACAACATCGAGACCAGCTCGCTACAAGCCAGTGGATCCCGGAAGATTGCAATCTTCGGCAGTACTGTCGGCCTGTTGCTCACAGTGCTTTTAGCCACCTGGATAAGTCGAAGCACTGTGCGTCCTTTACTCGCTCTAACCCAGGGATCGCGGGCGATCGCGGCAGGCGAATTCGCCCATCAAGTGGAGGCGGCAGGCCCGAGCGAGGTTCAATCTTTGGCCCACGATTTCAATCGAATGGCCGAGCGTCTCGGAGAGCTCGATCGCAGCAAACGTGACTTCATCTCCAATGTTTCGCACGACCTCAAAGCTCCATTGGCATCGATCCAAGAAACCACCAGCCTGATGCTTGAGCAACCGAAAATCTCTGATGAGCAACGACATCTGCTACAGCTCAACGCCGATTGCGCCGAGCGCCTACAGCGCATGATTGCCGATCTACTGGAAGTCGCACGGTTCGATACCGGCCCGGTCGAATTTGGCTTCGAGAGAGTGGACTTGGTGACCAGTTGCCGCCAAGCAATTGCGGAAGCAGGTTCCTTACTTGACGCAGCCAAGCTCCAGATTATCCAGGATTGGCCTGCTGACCCAGTCATGGTGCGCGCCGACCCGCGGTTTTTGATGCAGGTGCTGTGGAACTTGATCTCAAACGCCGTCAAGTTCAGTCCTGAAGGGGGCGAAGTACGCGCCTCAGTGCAAGTAGTTCAAGACTTCGACAGCTTGTCGGGATCCGTTCCACCGGATGCCCCAGCTCCCCCAGCCGCAATCTTTTCCCTCGCCGATCAAGGAATCGGCATCCCTGATGCCGAAAAGCCTTTGGTATTTGACCGCTTTTATCGATCCCGTCGTCACGAGCGATTCGCCTCAGGCACTGGATTGGGATTGGCAATCTGCCGGGCAGTTGTCGACCAACTGGGTGGAGTGATCTGGGTCGAGGACGCAGTCGATGGTGGTAGCCTGTTTCAAATGCTGCTACCTGTGGCGACAGAATCATAGTGATGCCTTTTCCGGTCACGCGGTCTAATCGTGCTTCGAGCGTTGGCTGGATCTCGGTCTTCGTGATTCTTATTCTGGTGACCGGTGCCTGCCAACACCTGCCACCCGAACCCGTTGAACCCGCTCCGCATGTGGCGGAAGCTCCGGTCGAACAGCCGTCGCCGTTTCTCACTGCTGATGAGTTGCACGCAACCGGGGCGGCCCAGCTTGCTGCTGGTGACCTAATCAATGCCTTGGAGACCTATCGCAAAGCTGTCAAGCTGCAGCCCGAACATCCGGCGACACCACAGATCTTGTTTCAGACCGCGATTCTCAACCTAACTCCCTCTGCCCCGACCTACGATCAAGGTGAAGGCGTAGGAACTCTACGCCGACTGGTGGAGCAATATTCTTCCACCCAATGGGGCCGAGCTGCTTCTGCTTTCTTGGCCATGGCCGAGCAAAATACCGACTTAAGCCGCTCGGTCGCCATCCTGCGCACTCAGCTCGATCAATTGAAGAGCCTCGACCTATCCTCCGAAGAGTAGCCGCCGCCTGGCGCTAACTGGCGCGACCCGGCAACATCTATCAGGCTCCTGTGACCTGAGCTTTGGACGGGGACTAAGCCATCCGAAACAGGGCTCTCGCTTCCGGAAAACATTTCCTGATCGTGCAAGAGATTAGGCACGCGCGAAACCTGCACTCAGGCTAAACCCTGCTGTTCCCTCACTTACGTGCCTATTTCATACTGGCACTCAACCTGCTCTAGTGATATCTCATCTGAGCACTCGGAACCAAACGCCAAGGAGACCGGCAAGGAAGCACATCATGACTTGGTTTAACAAACTTTCCACCATCACGCTCGTAACGACCGTGTCGTTGAGCCTAAGCGCTTGCGGCGCTGTTGGCGCCAACGATGAGGCAGCCACCAACAGTCCGGATGTCGGCGACAGCGTCCTTGAGAACCAGGTCGCTGAGAATCAAGCCGGTGAGAACTCGGTGGTCGAGAACCGGCGCAGGAACTCTCAAGAAGCCCAGGGCGCACAACAGGACAGCTTCATCGAGCACGTGGTTCAGGCCAAGAAGCAGCCGATTCAGATTCCCGCTGGAACTACGCTGACTCTGCAACTAGCAAGCACTCTTTCCAGCCACGAGACTGCAGTCGGCACTTCGTTCAGCGGAACGGTTACCCAAGAGGTTTCAGTCAACGGCAAGCTCGCGGTTCCAAGCGGCAGCGCGGTGCGCGGTCACGTCACCGAGGCCCACGCAGCCGAAAAGATCGGCGGACGGGCGATCCTCGCTGTCTCCTTTGACGAGATCGAAATCCCAGGCAACGCCTCGGTAGCGATCGCCGCCAGCTTGACCCAAGCTGGCAAGAAGCAGGTCGCCAAAGACGCCGCAATTATCGGCGGCAGCACACTCGGCGGAGCGATTCTCGGAGAGGCCATTGACGAAGGCAAGGGGACCACCGTCGGAGCAATTGTCGGCGCCGTAGGCGGCACCATCGGTGCGCTGAAAACTAAGGGCAAGCCTTTGGTTCTCCCCGCGGGCACAGCACTAACCATCGTGTTGGACTCGCCGGTTACTGTCGATCCTCAGTCATAAGAAAAGCGATCTCTTCATCACAAGAAGAACGATGAGAAAAGCCGAAAACACAGGGCCTACCCCCTCTAAATATCGTCCCTTCAGCGCAGGCTGGAGACTGGCTGCCTTGGTCATCGCCGCGCTACTGCTGGCATTCCCAGCATCCACGATGGCTGACGACTGGGACATAGACTTACGGATCGGTAGCTATACCGACATCAGCAAGGCATTTGCCGGTGCTGGCTTACTAACCCGCGTTGGCAACGGCGAGTGGTTCTTTAATCCGAATTTCGAGTACGTATTTGTCAACCGCGGCGATCTGGTAACGATCAACGCCGACTTTCACAACGACCTTGCCTCTCGTGGCCAAACCGACTTTTGGCTGGGCGCTGGGGCGGCATTAGTTTTTCGCGATAACGACCGGGGCAACAGCAACACCGACGTCGGGCTCAACCTACTCGGTGGAGCCAGCTTTCTGCGCAGTAACGAGATCCGCCCGTTCTTGCAAGCCAAACTCTTACTGTCTGACGACACTGAAGGAGTCATCGCCTTCGGTATTCGCTTCTAGAACGGCCACCTTTGGACCCAAAGCCAAGGAGAACGAGATGACAAACCTCATAAATCAGATCCAGCTTGGACGCATGTTGATCGTCGGATTGGCAATCGCGTTGACCGCCAGCGGCTGCGCATCGCACAGCTTTGTTCGCAAGCAAGACGCAGCTACCAAAGCTGAAGTCGAGACCCTTAACCGTGATGTTGATCGCGCGTTGGGAGAAGTCGCGGAGCTCGGGGAGGAAGTGGACGGTATTTCTCGCACTGCCCAAGAGGCTCTTGAACGGGCAATCGCAGCTGGTGAACTGGCAGACGGTAAGTTTCTTTACGAAACGGTACTCACCGATGACGCGGTCAAGTTTGGTTTTGATCAAGCTACCCTGTCAGGGCAAGCACATTCCGCCCTCGATGATTTCGCCCGACAAATTCGAGAGCGCAACGAAAACGTCTACATCGAGATTCAAGGTCACACCGACAACATTGGTAACCCCGAGTACAACCTGCAACTGGGGCAACAACGCGCTTCAACAGTGCGTGATTACCTGAGTAAGAACCACGGACTGGCACTGCACCGTATGAACATTATCTCCTACGGTGAGGCATCCCCTGCCGTGGACAACGCGACGCGCGAAGATCGAGCGCAAAACCGGCGGGTTGCTTTGGTGGTGCTCCAGTAATGACGACCCACACACCCAGAAACTGACCCAGGATCAAGATTTGAGCAAGTAGCACACACGGGTCAAAGGGGCTTCCCCAGCTCCACCGACCCGCTACTTCCCGGAGAGGGTATGTCCCTTATCTTCTCCAACCCCATTTTGGGGCGGGGCCGAACCCCCGCCCCATTTTTTTTTGCAGCGCGAATCTGTTCAAGAACAACCACGGTTAAGCGGTTCAACATCGGGCCTCAATGAACTCCGCTCAAAAACAACTTAGTTTGCTGCTGGCAAGATCACATAGGCCGCGAGGCGCCTCGGGGGCGCCGAAACAAGATGAACATCAGGAGTAGGAGGAATCCAGTAATCGCACTTTCTTGCCAAAGTGCATGATGGACAACTCGGTAAGCGAGTCGGGCGACTACACCAACGCAAAAAACCCAAATCAGGGTGTTGCGTAGGCTCATTGATTGTCCATTCGAGTAGCCAAAATAGTTCAACGATAACTGCTAGCGCTCGGAGTCCTAAAGACGGATGTGATTCCCTTATCTATGCCGAGAATCTACTCGGCCCTTTGATAGACAAACTGTGCCTCGTCGGCTGTTCCATCGTGGTCGATCAGTACCCACACGTGCATCTCGTCTTCACTCACCCGCTCAAAGGTCATTCCAGCAAAGTATGCGGAATCCTCGGTCAGCTCAACTAATGCGAAATCCACCGTCTCGTCCTTTTCTTCCCAACCCCTCAAGTCTCCGTGGAAGTGCTTGAGCTGCAAAACTAGGCTCTCTTCGACCTGTCGGATCACCTCGATCTCATAGAACTGGACTCTCCCATCCGAAACCAACTTGAACGACGCCATCATGCTGTCGCCCAACGGTGGCGTCCATACCTCCTCGGTCACCCCGCCAAACGCTTCGCCGCGCCAACTGCCGGCGATCCAAGCAACATCCTCGATCGACGCTGGTGGCGACGAAGCCCCTTCAGGCAACTTTTTAGTGTGGGTTTCCGCTATCGCTGGAGCGATCGCGAACAAACCAGTTGCCACGAGAAACGCCATCGCCAGCTTCTTAGCTACCTGCCTCTTAGCCACCTTGTCTCCCTTTGCTGTGTCCAACCAGTTCCAACAGCGCATGAATGGGGGCATCTCCGTTCTCCTCTCTAAGATTTATCGCTGCACTCGCTTTGAGCGTCCGGCACTCGTTAGACGAATGGAGGGACTGTAAATCGACATACCTCAACTGTGCTCTGCCACTCAACGGTGCTCTGCCATATTGTTCCTCTGGTACTTCCCAATGGCACTGGACTAAGAAGTCGATCTTCGGCGCCTCCGGACACCACCCGGCCGATTATCTTGAGATGATCGACCACTTCTCACTCAACTCTCATTACCGGCACCCGTCAGCAGATTGAGCAACAACGGATTGACAAACAGCTTTTCACGACCCACTCGTCGTTCTCTGAGAACGCCAACCTCGGCGAGCTGCTTCAGATAGCGCGAAGCCGCCTGACGAGCAACAATTCCAGCATCAACAATATTGCTGATTCTGCAGTACGGCTGTTCAAACAACACATCGACAAGCTCCCGACTATAGATCTTTGGCGCCTGGGAGCGCACAGTAGCAGCAACCTCATCGGACAAACTTCGAATCGCATCAATCTTCGCTGTGGTCCAAAGAGCTGTCTCTTCAACCCCCTGCAACATGAAGTGCAGCCAAGGGATCCATTCACTTCGCTCGGTAACTTGGCGCAAGAGGCGATAGTAGTCCGACCTGTTGGCAATGATGAACCGACTCAGGTAGAGAATTGGCAGAGGCAGTAACTGCTCTTCCGTCAACAACAAGATATTGAGAACACGGCCAGTCCTGCCATTTCCGTCGGTGAAGGGGTGTATCGCCTCGAACTGATAATGAGCCACCGCCATGCGTACCAATGGGTCCAGATCGCGATGTTGGTGCACAAACCGCTCCCAGTTTGCCAACAAATCTCGAATAGCTGTTTCTCCCTCCGGAGGCGTATAGATGATCTGTCCCGTTGCCTGGTTCGCCAGAACCGTACCCGGCACCTGGCGAACACGCATCTCCACATCCTTGATCCTGCTACACACTTGTTCGGTAAGCGTTGTCGCAACAGGTCGGCCAGCTCGGAGGCGCTCAAACCCTTCCAAGAGAGCATGGCGATAACGTAGCGCCTCTTTAGTAGCGGGATCGGCTGATCCCTCGGCGTTCAGGTATCGAAACAAACGGTCCGCAGTGGTAACGATGTTTTCAATTTCGCTGCTGGCTCGAGCCTCCAAGAGCGGGATCGTATTGATCAGTACCGAGGCGTTCGGTATCAACTCCACAGCCTTGGACAGTTGAGCCAGCGCCGAATGAGCGGTCACACAATGCTTCAAGACCGCCTTGGTCTCAAGATCAATCTCCGGTGGCAACAGTGGGAGTGCGTTGTAGGGCTGGTCCGCCCGCCATGTCGGTATCGATATGTCGTCGAAATGCATTTCTTGCGACATGTTAGAAGGATATGTCGCTCACGGCGACACGTCAAGTAAACATGTCGCATTTTTTCGATTCTTGCGACACATCGATACCCACCAACGCTAATTCAGAGCGAAGAATTAACACTTAACGCTCTTTTCGTTAAAAGCTCCGACCACTCTTAACACCCCTCCGCCCCTCACCCGCCATCTTGCAACCTGCCCCCCGCGTGTGGTGGTTATTTGGGGCGGGGAGCCGGGATCTGTTGCTCAAGGAGAAAGATCCCCGACCACCGAACCCCCTCGCTACGGGGATGACGGAAGGGGGTGGGCGGAGTCCTCAACGTGGCGCTCCTCTCCCTATTCATCCCGGAGCCTGCCCCGGCGGGCGTTGGTTTGGGGGGGCGGAGAGCCAGGAGCCCGCCCCGGAGGGCGGTGGTTTGGGGGGCGGGGTCATCCCCCCTCTCGTCATCCCGGCGCGCGGGGGTCTTGGGGGGCCGGGATCTCGTCTCCTTACCTATAACGCGCCACCCCAAAGCTCTCTGCCGCTTCTCCCACCTCTCCCGCTTCCGACCCGCAGGGTCGTCATGAGCGACCCCGATCCGAACCGAGGGGGAGCCGAAGGATCTCAACCGGCGTAGATGTCTACGCTAGGCCTGCCACACGCTGACGCTTCTCCCACTTCGCGCTCGCCTTCGCCTTCTCTTGCTCCCGATCCTTGCTCGGGGCCGTGGTCACCAATCCATCCATCAACCGCCTCGACGCCACCGCCACCTCTTCCACCGCGCGCTCGAACACCGATTCATTCGCCTGCGACGGCGAGCGCATCCCGGAGAGTTTGCGCACGAACTGCAACGCCGCGTCCTGCAATTCCTCGTCGGTAGCCGGAGGATCGAAATTGAACAAAGGTTTGATATTTCTACACATGTCTAGTCCTCACTGACCGACTCATCGGCCAAGAGATGGGTCAGAATCCGCACAATCACTTCTTTCTCTTCCCTCCGACTTTCAGCAATCATAAGCGTGATCGCCACCAGAGCGGCGTCAGAAACCAACTTGGAGCCATCCTCAGTCAACAGAATCCCGTTTCTCTCCAGAAAGCAGAGAAACAGCGCAGCTGCGATTCTCTTGTTGCCATCTACAAAGGCGTGATTCTTGACCAAGAAATAGAGCAAATGGGCGGCCTTCTCCTCCAAGCTTGGATAGACATCCTCGCCACCGGCTGTCTGCATCACCGCCCCCAAAGCGCTTGCTAGGCCCTTGTCCTTTTCGACTCCGAACACTTGGGACTCGGAGAATCTGCGCCGCAGTTCCTCCACCATCTCAAGAGCCTCCTCATAGCTAAGTATGTAAGCAGCTTGGCGGCCTACCGTGATTCCGCCCACGCGCTGATGATCGTAGTCGTCGATCAGATCCAAGGCCCGGCTGTAATCCCCCACTACGTGCAACAAAGCTCTGGCCTCATCCCCCGAAAGGTCGCTTCGATCGACGGTTGCGGCAATTAGGCGAACGGCTTTATTGAGGTTGCGCAACCGATTCTCATGAACCGTATATCCACTGATCAGGTGCTCACGAAGAACACTGGTGGCCCATTGACGGAACCTCACACCTCTTTGAGATTTCACGCGATAGCCGACAGAGATGGTTACATCCAGATTGTAATGGTCGATGTTGCGCTCGACTTTTCGACGCCCTTCAAGCCGAACTGTCCGGAATTTCCGGATAGTTCCCGCATTTCCCAACTCACCCTCAGCGTACAGGTTCTGAATGTGCTCGCTGATCGTCCGAACATCCTTGTCGAACAGCTCCGACATTTGCCTCTGCGAAAGCCAAACACTCTCCGCCTCCAAACGAACATCCAGTTCGATACCGCCATCTGCGGCCTCAAACAGAACCAGCTCGCCTCTCGCGTTTTTGTTTTCAGTCATCGTCGTGCACCACACCGAACATTACAGCATCCGAGCCACCCCCATCTCCCGCGGGAATATCGGCAGGGGTGGGAGCGGGAGAACCGAGATCTATCTCAAAACCGTCATCCCGGCGGGGGTTATGGGCTGGGGGGCCGGGATCTGTTGGCTCAATGAGAAAGATCCCCGACCACCGAACCCCCTCGCTACGGGGATGACGAATGGGGCTGGGCGGAGTCCTCAATATCATCATCCTGGTGGCATTCTTCTCACTATTCATCCCGTAGCCTGCCCCAGCGTGAGGTGGGGGGCCGCGGCGCATGGGGTTTGGGGGGCCGGGATCTATCCCAACCACTGACCACTACCCACTGCCTACTGCCCACTAACCACTACCCACTACCCCCCTCAACTCATCCCTCCGCTCCCGCCAATCCGGTAAGAACTGATCCATCAACCCCCAGAACCTAGCGTTGTGCCCCCTCTCCAAAAGGTGCACCAACTCATGCACCACCACATACTCCAGCAGCTCCGGCCGCCTTCTCGCCAATTCAGTATTCAGTCGAATCGTCCGCGCCCGGACATTGCAACTCCCCCACCGCGTCTTCATCCGCCGTACATAGAACCCTTTGGTTCGCACACCCATCTTCGGCTGCCACATCTCCAATAGTGGAGGAATCGCCAACTTCAGTTGCTGCCGATACCACGCCTCTACCACCGCTTGACGCTTGGCTCGATCCGCACCAGGCCTCACCGACAACTCCAGAACCTCATGGCTCAGCCTCACCTCCGGCCGACCCTCTCGCTCTGTCACCGACAGCCGATAGCTCCTCCCCCACACCCAATGCACCTCGCCATCCACATACTCGGTCGTAGCCACCCTCTCCCGCGCTCGGATCTTTGCCTGCTGGCGCACAATCCAATCCAACCTGGAGATTGCAAACGCCCGAATCGCCCGCAACGGTATCCGCCGAGGAGCGGAAATCCATACCCGCCCATCGGGTACCGTTACGTGTAAGTGGAGGTTCTTGATGCTCTTGCGGACGAGGTCGATGGGGATCGAATCTACCGCAATATGCGATCTCATCCGTTCTCGGTTTGGGGTCGAATCATTGCCGGCAACCTCTTCAACCCGCCTCAGTGAGCGGTTCAGGGCGTTTCCCAATCTTGCTGCCCTAGAATCGCGTCCGAATGTACTCGGTTGTACTTTCCGGCTGCAGCCGGATCGTGCTCGGCCCACTCCTGACGAAAAAGTCGCCGACCGGCGCCGCTTCGACTTCCTTCCACTTTAGGAACACCGGTTCCGGGCTGCGTTGGCAACTCACGAGGCACACGGTCTTGCCCTCGACAATCTCCGTCTTCGGGTCGATAGAAGTCCCGGCCCGGTCACCCAAACCGTTGCGCACCACTTGAGACAGATGGCGCATGAACTTGTCGTCACTCTCGAGCTGGTCGCATTCGATGCCCACGATCTCCCCATCGTCGGCCACACCGATCAGGAGATCGCCGCCCTCGGTGTTCAGGAACGCAGCGATGGTCTTGAGCACCGCATGGGTAACCCCTTTGTCGTCCTGAAGATCCTCCTTGAGGCTCCAGCGTAGCGTGGACTTGAACTCCAACGTCTTTGACTCGCCAGCCTTGATCAGTTCCTCGGCATTACGGTGGGCGCGCAGGTACTGGTCGAAGAGGAAGTTCTTGATCGCCTCGCCGAACGCCCGGTCGTCGGTGATGCGCTTGTAGAGATCGAAGTTCGAGTCGACGATCTCTTGGATCACGTGCTCGACCTTTTGGTCGAAGGTGAGCCGCACGTTCTCGCGCGTGTTGACCCGCGCTGCCGCATCGAGCGCCGCATCATCGTCGAGCTTCTCCATCATCTGACCGAGGGTCACCCGGTGCTCGGGCCCCAGGTTGAGGCCGAAGCGCTCGTTCAACTCGGCGATGATGCGCGACAGTGTCTCCAGCTCGTCCGGCGTCACGCCATGGCCCTTCTTGGTGGTCACGGGATCGAGCACTCCTGGCTGGCGCTCCAGAGTGATCTGGCCCCTACTAGTCTGCTGAATCCGGTAAGACTCCATGTCGATGTTCTGCTGCACCTCGCGCGGAAGCTCGGCACGGTCAGCACGTACCAGCCGGCGCAGGTACCGCGCAAAGACGTAGAGTTTCTCGAGATCGGCATCGGCGAAGGTGAGGACCTGGGCCAGAAACGCGTAGAGCCGCACGTAGTCGGTGAGCTGGCCTCGGAAGTCGTGCTGCTCTTCGGGCGCCAGCCCCTCGAAGCGCTCGACCACCGGCGCGAGCGCGGCATAGATCCGGTCTTGCGTCGCCTTGGGGTCGAAGTAGACCTTGGCGAAGGCCTCCACGTCGGCCTCGGTGTAGACCGGGAAGCCACTAAGGCGGGTCTGGATCTCGTAGAGCAGATTGGGGTCGGTCGCCTCAGAGAGCAGCGTCGTCTCGTAGTAGGGCTCAAAGGCGGCCTTGATGTCGTCGAACTCGTTGGCGAAGTCGAGCACCATCGTCCCTTTCTTTTCGGGAGGCAGCGTGCGGTTGAGGCGCGAGAGCGCCTGGACGGCGTTCACACCGCCGAGCTTCTTGTCGACGTACATCGTGTGCAGGAGTGGTTGGTCGAAGCCGGTCTGGAACTTATTGGCGACGATCAGGAATCGGTACTCAGGTCGCTCGAAAGTCTTGGCGGTCTGCGACTCGCTGATAGCCTGGGCTTCTCCCTCCGAGTTCATCTTCGCTTCCGTGTAGTCCCTGCCGCCGTCTTGGACCGTGCCCGAGAAGGCCACCAGCGCCTTGAAGGGATAGCCGCGTTCAGCCAGATACTTGTCCACCGCCAGCTTGTAGCGCACGGCGTGCAGGCGTGAGCGGGTAACAATCATCGCCTTGGCCTTGCCACCGATCTCACCCTGGACGGTGGTAGCGAAGTGCTCGACGCAAGTTCTCACTTTCTCACTGATCGCGTGTGGGTGCAGCTCCACGAACGACTTGAGTAGGTACTCGGCCTTCTTCCTGTCGTAGCGCGGGTCGTCCTCCACTTTCTTGAGCAACCGCCAGTACGCCTTGTAGGTGGAATAGTTCGCCAGAACGTCGAGAATGAACCCCTCCTCGATCGCCTGCCGCATACTGTAAAGGTGGAAGGGCGCGAACTTCCCGTCGGACCGTTGAGTACCGAAGAGCTCAAGCGTCTTGGGCTTCGGGGTGGCGGTGAAGGCAAATAACGACAGGTTCTTGACGTGGCCGCGCTTGATCGCCTCTGCCAAAGCCAGCTTGTCGACCTCGCTTTGGTCCTCCTCTGTCTCGTCTTGGGCCTCGGCGTCTTCGAGTGACCCTGCGGAGAGCACCTCTTTCAGTGGCTTGGTGCCCTCGCCCGACTGCGACGAGTGCGCCTCGTCGACGATCAGGGCGAAGCGCTTGCCCGGAAGCTCGCCGATTTCCTTGGCGATCACCGGGAACTTCTGCAGGGTGGTGACGATGATCGTCTTCCCCGACTCCAGCGCCTCCTTGAGCTGGCGCGAGGTGGTGTCGATGTTCTCGACCACGCCGAGCGTCTGCTCGAACTGGCGCATCGTGGTCTGCAGCTGGCGGTCGAGCACGCGCCGGTCGGTGATGACCACGATCGAGTCGAATACGCGCCGGTCGTTTGCGTCGTGGAGCGTGGCAAGCTGGTGGGCCAGCCAGGCGATGGTGAAGCTCTTTCCGCTGCCGGCCGAGTGCTGGATCAGATAGCGCTCCCCCGCACCCGTCGCGCGCGCATCGGTGACGAGCTTGCGCACGCAATCGAGCTGTTGGTAGCGCGGGAAGATCAGAAAGCGCTTGCCGGTCTTCTTCCCCTTCTCGTCTTCTTCCTCTACCTCATGGATGAACTGGCGCACCAGGTCGAGCACGCTGTCGCGCGCCCAGGTCTCCTCCCATAGATAGCCGGTCGTGTAGCCATTGCGGGTGGGCGGCACGGGCGGGTTGCCGGCGCCGCCGAACTTGCCCTGGTTGAAGGGCAGGAAGCGCGTCCTTTGCCCGGCCAGTTGGGTGGTGACGTAGACCAGGTCGGGGTCGACCGCGAAATGCGCCAGGCAGCGGCCGTAAGCGAGCAGCGGCTCGCGTGGGTCGCGATCGGTCTTGTACTGGCGGATCGCGTCCTCGACGTCCTGGCCGCTGAGCGGGTTCTTGAGCTCGGCGGTGAAGATCGGGATGCCGTTCAGGAACAGCACCAAGTCGAGGCTCTTCTCGTTCTTGGCGCTGTAGCGAACCTGGCGCACCACGCCGAAGAGGTTCGCCGCATGCAGCCGCCGGGTTTCCTGGTTGAGCCCGCTCGCGGGGCGAAAGTAAGCGAGCCGGAACTTGCAGCCCGAGTCCTTGATCCCGTTGCGCAGAACCTCGAGCGCGCCGCGCCGCTCGATCTCGGCGGCGAGACGCTTGAGAAACTTCTCGCGGACCGCCGCGCCGTGGTGCTGTTCGAGCTTCTTCCATTCCTTGGGCTGCGTGGCAAGCACAAAGTCCACCACGTCGCGCGGCAGCAGGCAGAGCGTGCGGTCGTAGTCCGTCGGCTTGCATTTTCGGTAGCCGCCCGGCGGCGTGTCACCGTACGGTGGCGGCGTTTCGTGCACCGCGCTGGAGTCTCCCGCGCTGGCGTCGCCCGTGCAGGCATCCGGGCCGTGCTGCAGCAGTGCGCACTCGATCGCCTGCTCGAAGGAGCGCTCGGAGATCTCGGGGTTCATGCCACCTCCTCCCGCACGTCGATTTTGCCCGTCACCGCGGCCGAGATCAGGGCGGTGCGCAGCTCCTTGAGGCGCTCGATGGCGTCGCGGACCTTGGCGACGAGGGCGTCGATCCTCGCGGTCTCGCGGTCGAGGAAGGCGGTGATGGTGCGTTGCTCGGCAACAGGAGGGCACGGGATCGACAGATCTCTCAACTGATCGCAAGTCAAGGCTCCCTTCGTGCTCCCACCGCCACCACTCTCATCACGTAAAAACCGGTATGCCGCGTGGAGGCCGTACCGGAGGTACTCTGCGTCGGCGTGGCCGTGAGTTGGCCGAATGGCTGCCAGGTGCTGGTTGATCGTCGCTTCGATGCGCAGCACGGTCGACATGCCGCGAGTCCTTCCTTCGCCGGTGATGCCTACAAGGACTGCAGGCGGATGAACGCGAGGCAAGTGACACTCTCGAAGCGCCAGGTCAGTCACGAAGCCCGATCCTTCCGTGACCTCCGCCAGATTGACCACGCTGCTATTGAGCCACGGATAGTACCCGCCCCAGTAGTCCGCATTCTCCCGGCTGGGCGTCGATCCGTTGCCTACCTGCGCGATGAACTTGATTCGCTTCACCTCCCAATGAGCCGGAATCTCCCCCAGCCACTCGACGCCGGAGTCCTTAATCGGGGCGTTCGAGTCCAGGCCCTGGGTGATGGCACGGGTGATTAAGGCGGTGCGCTGCTCCTGGAGCAGCTCGATCAGCCGCTGCTTCTTGGCCACTAGCGCATCGATCCTCACCGTCTCCCGATCGAGGAAGGCGGCGATGGCGCGTTGCTCAGGCGCTGATGGAAGCGCGTGCGAGAAGTTCCGAACGAAGGACTCGGACACACGCTTCTGCCCGCCAGCACCATACATGTCCGCCTGGCCCAATCGGCGAAATGCGTCGCTGAGTGTCACGTAGAACATGAACCGACGATCCGCACGCTCGGTCGTCCGGAGTACGTGAAGTTCCGTTGTCCCGAAGGCGATGCCATTCGTTAGGCCGGCGGCGAGAGCTCCTTTGCCATTCTCGAAGCAGGGAGTGATCTTGGCGATGACAATGTCGCCGTCTCGAAAGTAGGTATAGCCAGTCTTCACGTCTGCGAGTTGTCTTGTCATCTCAAGTGAGAGACCCCCGTGCTCTCCGACTGCCTCCATCGGAACGAACGAAACCTCGGTTTCGCCTGGAAGACCTCGGACTTCGCTCGGCACCGGCTTGGACTCGCTCACGAAGCGAAGTCGCTCCATCTCCCAACTCGCCGGAATCTCACCCAGCCACTTGACTCCGGAGTCCTTGTACGCCGGATACGGCTTAAACCGCCGTGCGCTCATCGCCACGGCCCTTCTGGCGGCCAGTCACCTGCGGGAGCGTAGCCCGAGCCGAGGTCTTCCCAGAGCGGGCGAAGAAAGCCGATGACAACATCGCCCACCAGCCCAAAATCCACAGGAACCCCGTCGAGTTGGTTGCGGGTCACGTACGCACGCCACTGTTGAGCGCGAGACTCGCTGGAGTAGAACCGACCTGCAAGTGCAGCGGGAGTGCCCTCCGTTATTGGCGTTGCCCGGCGCTCGAAGGTCGCCCTTATCGCACTCACCAGGGTACTCCGCTCGAAGGGGAAGGCCGTCGCGATGGCATGGAGATCGTAGAAGTCCTTGTATCGGCTGTTCCGCTCGCCGAGGATCACCAAAGCGTGCATCTTCTCGGCCACCACGGACTCGGGCGGATAAGCCAGGATCCGCGGCGGGGCATCCCCCAGGATTGTTCGGAATTCCTTTTCTTCCGGGCCGGGAACGATCGCATTGCCGAACCCGACGTCGACCTGAATCGGGATGTCCGATTCCCCCAGCCGCGCTCGGATCCTGATGCGCAGGCCGTGATATTCGGAACCATCGCGGATCGGGACCGCCGTAATCGTGTCGGTGTCGAAGACCAGCTGGTCGACGTCGTCCGGGGTGTTGCAGATCACGCGAAAGGCAGCGATCACGTCCTCGGAATCGGAACTACCGGTGCCGGTGAAGTCAACATCGCGCGTTGGCCGGTAGGCGGTACCCCAGATCGCGAAGAGGGTCGCGCCCTTCAGCACGAATCGGTCCCGGTGGCGCGATCGGCCAAGGCGGTACAGGAATCGCTCGACCGCGTAGCGCTGCAGACCGAGCGACACGTCTTCGCCGCGAGCCCGAAATTCGTTACGCAGCCGGTGCCGAATCGACTCTACCCGCCCGTCGGTCTCGCCGCCGTTCATACCGACAGCGCCTCCAGGTACGGTGCGATGACCGTGCGAATGCGGCACACCTCGGCCGCCCGGTCGATTTCGCTGACCATCGCCTTGCGCGAGTGCACCGCGTCGCGGAGCGCCTCCATGGCGACATCGAGGCCGATCTTGTTTCGGTAGCGGAAGCAGTCGACCACGGTGCGGGCCGGGGTGGTTATCTGGACAGGCACGCCTTGCATCGACTGGATGATCACGCCGTAGGTCAGCATCTGGCCCGAGAACCGGACGATGCGAACCGCAGCCGGCAATCGCCTCGGCTTGCGGGCCTTGCGGTCGATCGCCAGCCATACCTGGCGCGGCGACTGGGTACCGATCTGGTGGGCGCGCAGGGCGGAGAGCAGGCAGACGATCGCGTGGGGCACCGCCGAAGCTACCATTGCGATCGTCTCCATCTCCGTCGCCTCAACGTCTGAGAGACGATACAAGCCGTGACCCGCTTTCTCTACTTGGCCCTCCGCCACCAACCGTTGGATCTGGTAGTAGCTGACTCCTAGCGGCGCAACATCCCGGGGACGGAAAAACGCCCCGATGCCGGCTCGCTGGAGGTCGGAAGAGGTGAACTTCTCTCGCACAGGTCCAAGTTACCAAATGTCGTCAGTTACGAGCAAGTGCCGACACCATGCTGTCTTCACTCGTCGGCTAATACCTGTAGGTGCCGACGTCTACTTAACTGAAAATCCTCCCGTTACCTCCGCTAGCATCCGCACGATGTCCTGTTCGATCCCGCGGATCTCACCCTCGATCTCCTCCAGAGGCCGGGGCGGCATGTAGCGATAGAAATAGCGGTTGAAGTTGATTTCATAGCCGACGAGACCGACCTGGCCATCTTTGCGATCACACCTCGACGTCTCGATCCAGGCGCCGGGGACGTGAGGTCGGACCTCACGGTCGAAGAAGGTCTCCACGCGCTCGGCGAGCGGTACCCTCTCGGTGTCGCGCAACCCCGGGTCGGGTTCCGGATTGCCGTCCTTGTCGTGGCAGATGGCGGCCTTCTCGTCACGTTCAGAGAGGGCGGAGAGGATAGCCTTCCTCGCGCGGGCCGGGAGCTTCACGCCGGCCGTATTTAAGGCTGCGTCCAGCAGCCTCTCGAACTCGTCTCGCTCCTTCACCAGTATGCTGGGGAGCGTTCGCAGGAGTCTCCGCAGAGCCTCCTGCAGTGCGCGCCCTTCTTCTTCCTCCTTGGCACCCGCGGCGCCCTTCTTCTTCGACTGTGCCAGCGCCTGAAAGCCCTTCTCGTCCTCCAGGCGGGCGATGCGCTCGGTGCCGGCTTGGAAGTTGAGTCGGAGAGGTCGTTCGACGGTGATCTTGCGGAAGCCGAAGTGGGTGGTCGGAAAGATGCGACTAACGACGATGTCCTCTTCCTTTCCGTCCTTCGTCACCCTTCGCGTCTCGCCGTCCCTGAAATCAGAAAGGATCCGCAGAATGTCTTGCGAGCGGTCGAGCGGGATCTCACGCCGTTTGTCACCGAGGCTCTTACGCATCGGGACCCAAAACGAGGTCGCGTCGATCAGTTGCACTTTGCCCTTCCGCGCCCGAGCCTTGCGGTTCGTCACCACCCACACGTAGGTTGCGATACCCGTGTTGTAGAAGAGCTGCTCGGGAAGCGCGACCAGCGCTTCCAGCGAGTCGTTCTCCAGGATGAAGCGGCGGATCTCGCTCTCGCCGCTGCCTGCATCGCCGGTGAAAAGCGGCGAGCCGTTCATGATAATGGCGATGCGCGAGCCACCATCCTTCGGATCCTTGGCGTGCGCCAGCATGTGAAGCAGGAACAGTAGCTGCCCGTCGCTGATGCGCGGAAGACCTGGCGAGAAGCGGCCGGCGGCGGCGCGCTCGTGCTCGGCCCGCACGGCGTCCTGGTCGCGCTTCCAGTCCTTCCCGTAGGGCGGATTCGCGATCAGGTAGTCGAACGCCTGGCCAGCGTGGCGGTCGTTGGACAGCGTGCTCCCGTACGCAATGTTGTCGGCGTCGCGACCGGTCGGGTCCTTCATGAACAGGTCCGACTTCGAGACCGCCCAGGTCTCGGGGTTCACCTCTTGGCCAAAGAGGTGGATCTCGGCCTGCTCGTTGATCGCCGGCCGGAGCAGATCACCGTTCTTCCGCAGGCCGACGGTGATGTGCTCCTTGGTGATCATCAGCATGCCGCCGGAGCCGCAGCAAGGGTCGTAGACGGTGCGAATCGCCTTCTTGACTCCGATCTCCTCCTCGTCACCAGCGAGCATGAGATCCACCATCAGATGTACGACGTCCCGAGGAGTGAAATGCTCGCCCGGATTTTCGTTCAGCGCCTCGTTGAACTTCCTGATCAACTCCTCAAAAATCGTACCCATCGTGGGGTTATCGATCTTGTCCGGGTGGAGGTCGACATTCTTGAACCGCTCCAGCACCTGGAAGAGCAGTCCCCCCTCGTCCAGCTTGCTGATGGTGTTGTCGAAGTCGAACTTCTCCAGCACCTCGCGCATGTTGGGGCTGAAGCCAGCAATGTAATTGCGCAAGTTCGCAGCCACGTTAGGGGCGTCAGCGAGGAGCTTCTCAAAGTCGTAGCGTGAAGTGTTATAGAACGCGAAACCCGCAATCTTGCGAAGCTGCGGATCGAGGTTCTCGAGCTTCTTGTCCCTCAGTTCGGCCTGCTTCGCGAGGACCCTACCCTTGGTACCGGCGAGCACGCAGTCGAGACGACGCAAGACCGTTAGCGGCAGGATGATGTCCTGGTACTTGCCGCGCTTGAAGGTGTCCCGGATGAGGTCTGCGACGCCCCAGAGAAAGCTGACGATCTCGCTATGGTTCATTTGTCGGCCACCTTACCTCACTGACTGAGCAACATTGCGGGTGGGCCAGCAAGAAACCGGTTTCGACGGCATCCACGCCGTTGCCTAGATCGGCCCACGCACCAAAGGAGAAAAGTGGAAGATGCTTTGTATCCAGACACTTTATCGGAGCGTCGCTTCAGCGGCCATCGCGACCTGAAGACCGTCGTCAAAGCCATGCGAAGAACTGATGTCCCCTTCGGCGTCATCATCAAGAATGAAATACAGTGCAGCCGCCTGGGCGATATGCCGCGAATCCGGAGCGGAGTCAATGACACTACCCAATAACCGTTCGACAATATCCGCAACTTTTCGCGCTGTATCTATAATCCAGGTTCTTCTCAAACCGACTCAGCCCTTCCAGGTCTCGCAGGTAGCCCCTATACATGGAATCGAACAGATCGCGCACTTTCTTGTTAGGCCAAACAAAGGGGCGCTGCAAATCAGGGAGCCCGATCTGCCGAAGAGCGATCGATTCGATCAGCCCAGAGAGAGTGAAGCTGATGTTCTTGAAGGGTGTCTTGCCCATGTGCCAGCTCCTTCGGCTTGCAGCATCGCTCGAGATTCAATTTTGGAATTGTATACCGATAGACCGATGGGGTTTCAGCCATGCCGTTTTTCGGCTCACCCTTCGGTTGCGGGCCGCAAGTGCAGTGGGTTATCATACCATGGTCATACCATGGTCATACCATGGTCCAAATTCGAGCAAACAACCATGCCCAAGACCGCAAAAATCTCAATCAGCCTTCCCGACGATGTTCTGAGCCGCGCAGATCGCAACCGAAGTGAGCGCGGGGAGAGTCGAAGCGAGTTCTTCCGACGAGCTCTGGACGCCCTGTTTCGCGAAGAGGAGCGACGGGTGGCGGTGGATCGATATGTTGCAGGCTATGTTGCCGAGGCGGAGAGTGAGTATGAGGTCGAGAGCGCCGACGACGCGGCGGGTGAAGCTTGGGGAGCGCAGGAGTGGGATGAGGGTAACGGCGGCCAGGATGCTCCGGAGTCGACAGAGACCGGGCCAAGCAACGCTCGGGAGACTGAGGGTTGAGACGAGGCGAGATTTGGTGGGCAGAGCTGCCCCCACCCGCTGGACGGCGCCCGGTGCTGCTGCTGTCGCGGGATGAGGCCTACGCGTTGCGCAGCCTAGTAACAGTCGCGCCCATCACGACTCGCATTCGCAACATTCCTGTCGAGGTCGAGCTCGGGCCAGGCGAAGGCCTGCCGAAGCGGTGTGTTGCCAACTTGGACTCGATCGTGACGATTCCTATGGCGCGGCTCAAGCGCCGGATCGGCCCCATCTCCAGGGACAAGATTCAAGCCGTTGAAAGTTCGATTCGGTTCGCGTTGGGGATGAATGAATAGTGGGCAGTGGGCAGTGGGCAGTGGTCGGTGGTCAGTGGCAGTTGTCATCTAGGTATGGTTGTCAGCCTGCAAGGTTGGGTGTTGGGATGTCGTCTTATCCCTTGAACGTGACGGCCATAAGAAGCTATCGAGATCTCAAGGTGTGGGCTAAGGCAGTGGAGCTGGTGGAGTCTGTCTACGAATTGTCGTCAACGTTTCCGAGCGAAGAACGATACGGGCTGACGAGCCAGATGCGACGTTCCGCGGTCTCGGTACCAGTGAATATTGCTGAAGGATCGGGAAGAGAGGGGCCCAAAGAGTTCGGTCGCTTTCTCTCGATCGCGAACGGTTCTTTGGCGGAGCTCGAAACTCACCTAATCCTGAGCCAGCGCCTCGGCTTGGCGCCAGTCGACTCTGTAGAGGCGCTTTGCTGGCAAGCGTCTGAAGTTGGCAAGATGATCAACGGCCTCAAGCGATCACTGCGGAAAAGAAGTGGATAGTGGCCAGTTGTCAGTGAGCAACCCACTGGCAACTAATTACTGCCCACTGCCTACTGCCTACTGGCCACTGGCTCCTGACCACCGCCCACTAAAAACTAGCCCTGACTACTGCCCGCTGATCACCTTCGCAAACTTGAAATCCTTCTCCGTCAGTTTGCCCCCCACGCTATGGGTGGACAGTGTGAGAGTCACCTTGCGGTAGCGGATGTCGATATCCGGATGGTGGTCGATGGATTCGGCGATTTCACCAGCGAATTGGACGAAGGCGAGGGCAGCACGGAAAGTTGGAAAGGTGAAGGTGCGTTGGATGGCTGTGCGCCGGTCTTTGCCCGTCCAGCCAGGGATAGAGGCCAATGCGACGGCGATTTCCACCGGTTTGAGGACCGGGTTCGAGATGGTGACGCGATCCGTTTTTGCGATAGCTTTCTTTGCCATGGGAATCTCCCCCTAATTCAATGCGGCGCGCTTCTCTTTGCCGCAACCTCTTGAATAACAAGATGATGCTAGCAGGAGCTGTGATCTGTTCGGTATCTATTGTCATCCAGCGGTCCAGACCCAAGGCAACTCGCCTCGACCGAGATGTTGCCAACCTGTCACGATGAAAACGCGGACTGCATCACCATGGTGAGTCCGTAGCTAGACGCGATCGACAATCGATTCACCCGACTGCCCACGAGAGCGGTCAGGCTATTGCTGAAAACAATAGAGCCGGGGCGCAGTGCCGATGCTGTTGTCGCAATACAAGAAATCGTAACCTGGCCCGCTGGGGTCGGCGGTTTTGGAGGCGGACCACCACCCAGCGGTTGCGGATTTGAATAGGCCAATCATTCCCCTAGTTCCACTGCCCGATCCCGGGGTGGCGGTCCAGCCGGTGCAATCAGAGCTGGGTCCGTTGATGAGCGGTGTGCCGTCGAAGTCGACATTGCTCCATACGCTGGAAGCGAGTAGCGAGGTCGCCGAGAGGTCGTTGCCAAATTCGTCGCGATCGATGTCGGCCAATAGAACTCCATCGGTCAGATCTGCCCAGTCCGCTGCGACCATTACCCCATCGGTGCTTACATAAGGGACTGTAGCTTGAACAAAAGTGGCACTCGGGTCGCCTAGCCAAGGTCGGTAGAAGCCAAACAGGCCCGCTGCCCGAGCCGCATCGTTGCAGGTCGCCAGAGCGCCGTTGACTCCGCCGAGGTCGCCGGAAAACTGCTGGCTGGTGACAAAGACCGTCTTTTGCGTGAGCCCGACCAGGGCCGAGACTTCTTCCAACTGGGCTTGCAAAGTTGCGACTTCGCTTTGCGTGGCCAAGTCTGCTACATCCAGACCATCGACTTGGTCAGCGTTGAGATTGTCGACTCGGTCGCTGGAGGTAACCTCCAACGGAGGTCCGGTGGGGGTAGTGGAGACGAGTTTGCCATCGACCGTGATGTCACCGGCGCTGAGCATTGCTGAAAGTCCTAGCGTCAGAGAGATTGCAATGCACGCAGATGCTGCGCACCGAACAAATGAATTCTTCATTTACGCTCCTTCGGTATGGTTTCAAAACAACCTGGGTTGAATGGTAGCAGGCATTTTGAGGCCGGCGGTTGGGCACCTGGGTTCAGAATGGGTAGGGTTCACCCTAGGAAAGAGAGGTTGTCACTCGGGCAGATCCCGGCCCCCCTCCCTCACACCCGCCGGGATGACAAAAGTTGGGGGTGCTTCCGCCGGGATGACCCTAGACCCACTCAGCTAGCGGCACGGCGAAAAGCGCCAGGACCCTCTCCGTAAAGACGTTTGAAGGCGCGAGCGAAGGCGAATTCGGATTGGTAGCCGACACGATGCGCGACTTCACCAACGGTGGCACCGGGAGTGGATAGCATGCGGCGCCCTTCGAGCATGCGCCAGCGGGCAAGGTAGCGCATCGGGCTCTCCCCCACCAGTTGGCGGAATCTGAGTGCGAAAGCAGACCGCGACATGCCCGCGCTATCCGCCAGGCTCTGAACGTTCCAGGGATGAGCGACGGCTTTGTGCATAGCCTCGAGGGCGCGACCGATCGGGGGGTCGTAGACCGCAGCCAGAAAACCGGTGGGGTGCGTAGCTTGGCGAACGAACAAGCGCAGGGTTTGGATGAGCAGGGCTTCAGCTAGCCGGTCGACCACAACTGCAGCAGCTCGTTCGTCCGAAGATGACTCCAAAGCCGCAAGTCGAGCCGCGGTGGCAAGCCACTCGCCGCGCGCTTCGCCGCCAATGTGGACCCTAATCAAGTCCGGAAGCGATTCGAAAAAGGGGTGGAGGTGGCGTTGATCGTAGGAAAAGTGGCCACAGACTAAGGTGGTGCACCTGCCGTCGCCGCCAAACTGTAGCTCACCGGGTTCCCGGGCATCTTCGCCGAGCCCCGCCAAGATTTCATCCGGAGGCTGCGCGGCACCAAGAGCGTCGTGCGCCAACTCGTGGGCACTGCCATGCGGCAACAAAACGATGCTTCCAGCCGACAATCTAATTGGGTCTCGCCGGAAGACGCGCAACCAACATTCGCCGGCGACGACCAAGTGGAAAGCCGCCACACGTTTCGCTGGGATCGCCATTCCCCACGGCTCGCGAAAGTCTGCCTGAAAGTAGACGGTGCCCTTGAGTTTGAGGATCTCAAGGGCATCCGATACCGGATCGTGGGTCACGTGGATAGGGAGTGACCTCTGAGCCCAAGCTCGGCACAGTTGCTAGCCGTGGGCGTCATTGCCGCTCCTCTTTGAGCTACGTTACTCGGCAGGTGCGCGGATGGCTGTCCAACTTTCTTCCGCCTTGTCGTGTAGTTCCTCTTCGCTCTGGTTCCACATGATTTTGGTGTTCACCGGTTCCCCCTCATACAAGTCGTTGTAAAACAGCAGCAGCTCACCGTTGTAGATCTTGAAGGTGTGAGGATCGACCGGTACCTTGGCTTGGTGACTGGCCATACCGAAAGCACAAAACCCGCCGAACTTGGGGACGTATTTCTCAGGCTCGGCGGTGAACATTTCGCGATTGTCGGCGCTGGAAAAGTAGAACGTGGCACCATCGAATTCTGCTGAGAAATTGGCGGAGCCACGAACCGGCCGATCTTCACTGAAATAGGCGACGACATCGTAGCCGTCAACCACGACGCCATCGGAATTGATGTTCCAGGTGGAGGCTTCTTCTTGTGCGTGTACGGTTGCCGTGGTCAAGGCAACGGCCAGCAGGCAAAGGGCTAGGGAAGTTGTACTTCGACGCATAGGAGCTCCTTTCTTTACGGTGTTATCAGCCAACCGAGGCTCCTGGTTTTCGAATTCATCCGGGAACCGTAACCAGAATTTTTGCCTTCAAGGAGTTCGAGGTCCATGCCGCAGAGTCCGAGTTTGCTGCCCGAGCGTCCGAAAGCCGGCGCTGCAGCGAGCATGTATTCCCAATTCGTCCAGTTGTTGAACTTGAAACAGGCGGTGGCCCCCTCTCCTCCCGCCCTCCGCGGAAGGGCGAAGGGTGGGAGGCCTCGCCGTGTGATGACGAGGGAGGATAAGGGTGGTTTTGGTGGCGAGGAGACCCTGGCTCCTCGAGCTGGATCGGGGTTCTCCGCCGCAAAGGCAGAGCCCGATACCGGCCCTCTTACTTTACACCCGCTGGCCAGGTTTGCCAGTGATTTTCGCCCTGCTCTTGAGCTGGTTCTCTGACTGGGAGCAGTTAGCCTTCCGCTTCCTCAGCGGCAGGAGGCACCAGGGTGAAACCAAGTTGCTGGTTGAGCTCAAAGTCGCCCCAGTAGTTGTGCATGGAGATCGCGGCCCCCACCCTCCCCACCGCCGGGATGACGAGGTAGATGCCCCGTAGGGGCAAAGGGAGCGGGTCGGGCATCTGCTGCAGGACGAAATTCGGAGTAGGCGGACCACAGAGGATGGAGGGGAGATAGCGCCGGGTCGTCGATGGGGGCCAGGGAGGGAATGCGGCTCTGGAATCGAAAAATGGCGACGGCGACGGGATGTTATACAAATGACAAGAGTTGCAAAGTGTGACGGCGATCACGCCTGGACCCGAACCACCACATCTTGGGGCTAGAGCTTGACGCGACGCCACCCGTAGTAGAGGATCGGAAGTCCCTGCAATTTGCTCTGAAGCAACCGTTTGAGCCGGGGTAACCGTCTTGTTTGAGATCCATCGCGGAGTGTCATGACCACTGAAAGCCGAGCTATTCCTACCGAGGCCAACGAGGCCAAACTGTCGATTCCTAAGGCTATTAAGCCACTTCCCGAGCCAACGCGACGCGGAAGACCCGCTCAGAGCCAAGGCAAGCCCAAGGCAAAGCCCAAGCCCAAGAGAGGGCTGCACTTTGAGCACCTCTTCTCCACTCCAGGTACTGATCCATTCGACCTGGTTAGCTGGGAGAAGCGCGACGCGGTGATCAGCGGTGAGACCGGCGAAGTGGTGTTTGAGCAACAGGACGTTGAGATTCCGACATTTTGGTCACAGACCGCAACCAATGTGGTGACCAACAAGTATTTTCGTGGCCAGATGGAGACACCCGAGCGTGAGTCGAGCGTGAAGCAGTTGATCGGTCGGGTGGTCGACACCATCAGTGGCTGGGGCAAAAAGGATGGCTATTTCGCCAGCGATCAAGATGGAGACACGTTCGCCTCCGAGCTCAAACATCTACTACTGCATCAAATGGCGTGTTTCAACTCGCCAGTTTGGTTCAACGTCGGTACCGAGCCCCATCCACAGTGCTCAGCCTGTTTTATCAACTCCGTGAATGACGATCTGGAGTCGATCTTCGGCTTGGCCAAGACCGAGGGAATGCTATTCAAGTACGGATCGGGGGCGGGCTCGAATTTGTCCTCGCTGCGCTCTTCCAAAGAACCCCTCTCGGGAGGTGGAACTTCCTCCGGGCCGGTGTCTTTCATGCGCGGCTATGACGCTTTTGCCGGGGTGGTCAAGAGCGGCGGCAAGACCCGACGCGCAGCCAAGATGGTGATCTTGAACGCCGATCATCCAGACGTCGAAGAATTCATCACTTGTAAAGAAAACGAAGAAAAGAAAGCCCAGGCTTTGATCGACGCTGGCTATGACGGCGACTTTAACGTGCCGGGTGGTGCCTACGATTCGATTGCCTACCAAAATGCCAACCACTCGGTACGCGCTCAGGACAGCTTCATGGAGGCGGTTGAGGACGATCAACCGTGGACCACCCACGCGGTCACCGACGGCGGCACTATCGAAGAACTGTCGGCGAAGGAGTTGATGGACAAGATCGCCCAGGGGACTTGGGTCTGTGGCGACCCGGGCTTGCAGTTTGATACCACGATCAATGACTGGCATACCTGCCCTGAGTCGGCCCCGATCAACGCCAGTAACCCATGTTCCGAATACATGTTCGTTGATGATTCAGCTTGCAATTTGGCGTCGATGAATCTGTTGCGTTTCTGGGACGACAATAAAGGATTCGATGCCGCTGGGTTTCGCCACGCCTGTGAGGTGGTGATCACCGCGCAGGAAATTCTGGTTGATAACGCCAGCTATCCCACTCCGGCGATCGCAGAAAACTCGAGGGCCTTCCGACCACTGGGAATCGGCTATGCCAATCTAGGCGCACTATTGATGGCTAACGGCCTGCCTTACGACTCCGATATCGGTCGCAACTACTCGGCGACTCTGACCGCGCTGCAGTCGGGAACCTGCTACACGCAGTCCGCGCGCATCGCAGAAACCCGCGGTGCCTTCGAAGCGTTCGAGATCAACCGCGACCCGATGCTGCGCGTGATTGGTAAACACGCTGCGGCGGTCGAGGACATCGACGCTGAAGATCTACCGTCTGACTTGGTGCAAGCCGCCCGTTCTAGCTGGAGTGATGCGCTGGAACTCGGCGCTGCCTCCGGTTTTCGTAACAGTCAGATTTCCGCCATTGCCCCCACCGGCACCATCGCTTTCATGATGGATTGCGATACCACTGGCATCGAGCCGGATATCGCCCTGGTCAAATACAAGAAACTGGTAGGTGGCGGATTGATCAAGATCGTCAACCAGACGGTGCCCCAAGCGCTTACCCGTTTGGGCTACGACGAACCACAGCGCGAGGAAATCCTGCAGTGGATCGAAGAACACGACACCATCGAAGGCGCGCCGCACTTGGCTGACGAACACCTGGCGGTGTTTGATTGTGCTTTCAAAGCAACCAATGGGAGCCGCAGCATTCACTACTCGGGTCACCTCAAGATGATGGCGGCAGCGCAACCGTTCATTTCGGGTGCGATCAGCAAGACCATCAACATGCCCGAAGAGGCCACCGTAAGAGAAATCCGCGAGGCCTACATGGAGAGCTGGCGGATGGGGCTCAAGTCCGTGGCAATCTATCGTGACGGCTCCAAGCGCACGCAACCGCTGTCGACCTCGCTCGACCAAGAATCGGAAGAAACCATGGCTGCGAGCGCCCCAGCTCGGCGCAAACTGCCCGACGAGCGACAGGCGATCACCCACAAATTTGCGGTGGCTGGCCACGAGGGGTACATCACGGTAGGGCTGTATGACGACGGTAAACCGGGAGAATTGTTCCTGGTGATGGCCAAGGAGGGGTCGACCATTTCCGGCCTGATGGACGGGCTGGCTACCTCGGTGTCGATTGCTCTGCAGTACGGGGTGCCTCTGGAGACCCTGATTCGCAAGTTCTCGCACACCCGTTTCGAACCCTCAGGGTTCACCGGCAACCGGGAGATTCCGATGGCGAAGTCGATTACCGACTACGTCTTTCGCTGGTTGGCGTCCAAGTTTCTGCCACGCGAAGAACAACAAGATTTGGGGATCATTTTGCGCGATGAAGCGGGCAATCCCGAGCTGGTGGCCCCCACTATATTGCTGGCTTCGGCCAACGATCACCAACCGAACTCGACAGCGGCGAAGGCTTCCGGCAATTCTGTTTTCGTCAATCAGCAAGACGCACCAAGTTGTGCAGAATGCGGGTCGATCATGGTGCGCAACGGTGCTTGTTACCAATGTTCCAATTGCGGAGCTTCCAGCGGCTGCGGTTGAATCCGCCACAGAACGAAGCACCCGAGCAACAACGGGCACAGGTCTTGCTCGACAACAGACCCTACGAATGGCATCCTGACGCCATTGATGAACCTAGGAGACCCAGAACGATGAAAACTCGCTTTGCTTTGCAGCTATTGACCGTCACCTTGCTCGCTGGAGTTACACTCTCCGGCTGTGCTTCTACCCGTCCTATCGGCGACCAGTTTGACGATGGAACGATCACCACCAAGGTGAAGTCCAAGTTGGCGGGAGACCCAGATATCAATCCGTTTAATATTGACGTTGACACGATGGATGGCGTGGTCACTTTGCGCGGTGAGGTAGAAAAAGAGCGAGCTCGAACTGAGGCGCAACACCACGCGGAAAACACTCGCGGGGTAAACGAAGTGATCAACGAAGTTCGTGTGGTGTCGGCCGCCTATGAAGACGACGAGCGCTACTCGGATGCTTGGATCACCACCAAGATCACCAGCAAGTACACCGCTGACCCGCAGTTGAATCCTTTCAATATCGATGTCGACACGCAGGATGGGCACGTCACTCTGTCGGGTCGAGTCAAGACCGAGAACGCTCGCAGCGAGGCCGAAAAACTGGCCGACGACACCGCCGGTGTGATGAGTGTGTCGAATCAACTGGAAGTCGAGGCGCCGTAATCCAAGTCCCCGTTTTGTTACTCCAGATCCAGAACTTAGTTCGCTCCCGAGTTCGACGCTTGCGAGCCGGAGTGTCCAGGAGCGAACAGTCACGCGGCGAAGAGATCGCCAACAGCATCAGCCATGGTGTGGGGTTGGTGGCTGCGTTGGTCGGCACCGGCTTCTTGATCGCTGCTGCAGTACGGCAAGGCCACCCAATGACGATCGCCGCGCTGGCCATTTTCGCCACCGCAATGATCCTCGTCTACCTGACCTCAACCGTGTACCACGCACTACCCCGGAGTCGAGGCAAGGAAGTGTTTCGGGTGCTAGATCATGTGGCAATCTATTTGTTGATTGCTGGCACCTATACCCCGTTCACGCTTCTGGTAATGCGCGGCACCTGGGGTTGGACCTTGCTGGGCTTGGCTTGGGGATTTGCCTTGGTCGGCATCCTGTTCAAGCTCAGCGCTCGGTTTCGCTTTCCCGTTCTTTCGACGGTGATCTATCTGGTGATGGGTTGGATGTCGGTGATCGCGATCCAACCACTATGGGCAAGTATGTCGACATGGGGCCTGTTCTGGTTGGCTGCAGGCGGTTTGGCTTATACCTTAGGCATTCCGTTTTTCGCCGCCCGTCGTCTTCGCTACGCTCATTTCGTCTGGCATTTGTTCGTGCTGATAGGCACCGGCTGTCACTTTGTGGCGGTCTGGCAGTCAGTTATCTAACCCGCTAGACCCCAAACCAACGAGACGTTAGCTTCTCCACCCGTAGGTCTAGGTAGTCAGTCGGGGCATTCGATCTGACCATAGGGTCTCGCCATTCTGGCTGGCCGAACGTCTAGCCGTCGCCGATCACTTCGGCGACCGGGTGAGCCACGGTCTCACGCCCAAGAGCCGCTAGAACCGATCCGGCGACCACCAACAGAGCACCCAGCCAAGCGATCGGTCCCAATTTCGAGCCCAACTCGGCATGTGGCCAAAAGAAGATTGCGGCGTAGACCACGCCGACCGTGACTAGCGGGGTCAGGGAAATCACCGCGCTGACTCTCGAAGCCTCCCAATGATCCAGCGCTTCGGCAAAACAGCCATAGGCGGCCAAGGTATTGAACACACCAAAGGCCAGGAGTCCCCAACCGAATCGATCCAGAGTCAAGACACTGGAGACGTTGACCATTGGTAGCAACAAGAGACCTGACAGGGTGTAGATCAAAAGCAGAATATTTTCAGAAGGCAGAACTTCCAATAGCTTTTTTTGCGCCAATGCATACGCTGCCCAGCAGATCGCCGCGACGACCAGGATTGCCACCCCCTTGCTTTCGTTGCCGGACAGAGCCAGTAGCGCTGGAATCCGCTGGTTGAAAAACAGCAGCAAACCGGTGATTAACAGAGCAAACCCAATCCACTGCAGGACCGCGAACTTCTCGTGAAAGATCACCAGCCCACCTACCAAGAACAGCAGCGGTGCCAACTGAATCACCAATTGGGCGGTCGCCGGCGGAACAAAGTTGAGAGCGGTGATGAAGATGACGTAGTTGCCCAACAGGCCAATTAGAGCAATCAAAAAAAGTCGCCATTCGCGGATACTCAAGCTAGCCAAAGACGGAAGCTGTCCCCTCCAGGCTTGATAACCACCCAGCAACAATGCGGCACCAGCCATCCGAAACCAGGTTACGGTGTACGGGTCCAGGCGGCGTAACAATAAAGTCAGTGCGACCGCCAAAAAGCCCCACAAAACAGCGGTGCACAGGGCCAAGATCAGCCCCAGAGTGGGGTTGCGGGTGGACGATTTCACGGAAGTCAGGCTGGTCGCAATGTCGCGGAAAACGGTGAGTGCAAAAAACCCGGTCGACCAACGTGGCCGACCGGGTCTACATTGTATTACTTCGGCTAGAGCTCTCTAGGCAGCCTCTTCGGCGGCGCTCCCCTTAGCTGCGGCATCTCGGCCTACCAAAGCAAATCCAACCGAATTGAAGTTGTAGCTCGCCACGTCGTTAAACAGCGTAGCCGCCTCTTCAGCGTTGCCTGCCGCTTCCTCGGCCAGAGCCAAGTTGTAACGGACGTACATGTTGTTGCGGTAGTCAGCCTGCCGCAAATGGTCGACGGCGGCGGCGTGGTCGCCGCTCTCAAGGGCAGCCATTCCGAGCACGTAGTGGGCGCCTTCCATTTTGCGCGGATTGGCGTCGTTGGCGACCAGACCTTCGATCGCGGCAGCGGCCGCAGCGGCACCTTCACCTTCCCCGTTCGAAGCAGCCAACAGACCTGACCACAGATGGCAGTTCACTGTCTGCAGCCGGTTGGCGTCCTCGGTACCGACGTCGGTGGCAATTGCCATCGCGGTTTGGTTGCGTCGCTCGATCAACTTAGCGGCGCGCTTGGGCATTCCGGCATGCATCGCCACCTGGGCCGCGCTGTTGAGGGCAAATATCTGAGCACCTTTGGCCTGACCATCAGGAGTACCAAAAACCGAGAGGTCATCGGCAATCCCTACCAGCTCAGCAATCGCCTTCTTAGGTTCACCAGCGTGAATCCGGGTAAAAGCACGATAGACCGCATAGTTGGCCTTAGTTTCTGCAGGCGCCATCTCAATAGCTTGGCTATAAGCAGTTCGAGCGTCGTCAATGTTGCCCAAGAAAGAGTTGACGTGTCCCCGTTTGTGATGTCCTAATTCCAGAGTTGGGTCCAATTCGGAAACTGTGTTGTAGGCGGTGAGAGCTCCGTCGAGGTCGTTTTGCGCTCGTTTAATGTCGCCCATGACCTCATGGCCTTTGGCCTCATTGGGGAACGCGGCCAGAATCTTATTGGCCCACTCCTCTGCTTTAACAAAGTCGCGTGGTTCACTGAACAGATAGTTGTTCGCCATGCCAAACAGACCACCGGCATGCTCCCCGGCGAGCTCTAGAACACGGGCGTAACTCGCTCGTGCACCTTCGTTATCGTTGGCGCCCGACTGCAGACCGGCCAGAGTAAGCAAAGCTCGGGGGCTGTTGGGATGGGACGCAACCAGTTCGCGGCCCAGTTCGAGACCACGGTCGTTGTTGTTAGAAAGGAAGGTCTGGAAGATTTCTACTAGCTTCTTTTCGCCGTCGTTACCGTTGTCTTTGTTCGCCGCAGCGGCATCAACTGACTGCTGAAACTCGGCGAATGAGAGCGCATTGCTGGCGTGATAGATGTGCGCCTGCACGCTGTCAGAGTCGGCGGCGGCGGCAGCCGCGAACTTGGCTCGGGCGGCCACTCCCCGACCGACGTCTGCGAGGTAGTGTCCCTCGTCCATCAGGCTGCTTGCCGCTTCGTTGGCTGTGTTGGCGATTTCTTCCACCACTGCGGCAACGGTCTCTTCAACTTCAGTCTCTGTCCCTGTTTGTCCGCAGGCACCCAAAGCGATCAACGCTAGGGGAACCAGTGCAGCTCGAGTTACACGAATCAATTGTGGTCGCATCGATTGTCTCCTTAGTCCCAACATCTTGCGCGGTTGCCAGCCCAATACATCAAAAAAGGGAGCGTTACGCTATTTCGCACTACGAACTCCCACAGAAAGTTGGGCCGACGTTACACCACCACCGCAAATGTCTCCACTATTGGCCAAGTGGGAACCGGCCAAGGCCAGGGTGACTTCGACTACAATTCGAGCCTGATTTATGTTTTCTAGCAATCTACAAGAGGAGTACCCATGCGATCCAAAATTGTCGGCACAGCCATTTTGCTTCTCACCTTCGGATTTATCGGTGAGGCTCTGATTGCCCAAGACCTTCATCCTTCCCGGCGCCCGAGCCCGATGGGAATGTCCCGAACCACCGTTGGCGACACCTACATCCGCGTGGTGTACAGCCGCCCGTACAAACGCGATCGCGACAATATTTTTGGCGACAAGGAGTCCGAGGCGTTGGTGCCCTACGGCGAGATTTGGCGCACTGGCGCCAACGAGGCCACCGAGGTCACGGTGACCAACAACGTGACGATCGGCGACCAGGCCTTGGCAGCAGGAACCTATTCGGTGTTCACCACCCCCAACGAAGAAAACTGGACGGTTCACTTCAACACCGCACTCGGCTTGACCGGTGCTGGCACCTTCGACCCTGAGAACGGGTTCACTCCGGTCGACTTAGGTCCAACCGAAGCCCTGGTTTACACCGCCTCAGTCGGTACCCTGGAGGAAGAAGTCGATCAGCTAACCATCGGTTTGGACGCCACCGATTCCGGTGCCAACATGTGCCTGCGGTGGATCACCACCGAAGTTTGTGTTCCGATGGAGGTTGCTAGCGAGTAGCTGCTCGCTAGTGCTGTTGGTTCCGCACTACGACCGAAGACACAGCCGCTCCGGCATATAATTCGCAAGGTTTAATCAACCGCGATCCGGTTGCGGTCAGGGTTGTGGCTTGATTTTCGAGGCAATTTTTTTCTATGCTTCTGACTCATAGCTGAACCGCGATTGCCGCACCGTATTTTTTGCGCGCGCCAACCAAGAAGAATCCGATGAAGAATGGAATCTACACAGCGATCTCCTCCACATCAGAACTGCAGTTTCGTAGCTGGCGGTGGCTGGCATTGTCGGCGGCAATCTGGTTGCTAACCCTGTCGTCGGGGTTGACAGGCCAGGAGGCCGAGTCCTCCGACGTTGCTTCGTTTATCGAAACCGCCGAGGTCCGGGTGGTGAATGTCGACGTTTATGCGACCACCAAGGACGGGACGCCAGTTACCGATCTAGAGCTGCATGAATTTCATCTCGAGGAAGACGGTCGTCCGGTTGAGTTGACTAATTTCTACCAAGTGGTGGGCGGGATCCCGGTCACCGAATCGATTGAGACCCCAACCCCTATCGAAGGCACAGGCCAGGAAGCTACCCCAGCGCCGTCACCGCCAGTTGTCACGCAGCCGCCGCCAGAGTTAGCCCCTATCCCAGAAACCCAACGCCTGTGGCTGATTGTCTACCTGGACAACCACAACATGAACCCGATCCATCGCACCCGGATCTTGACCCAGCTCAATGAGTTCATCGATGCAACGGTACGAGGCGGCGATCACGGAATGTTGGTGACCTATGATCAATCGCTCAAGGTGCACCAACCGTTTACCGACAACAGTTCGACGTTGATTCGTGCGGTGAGCGACCTGAAGAAAGCATCCGGTCGGCCAACCACCTTTGAGCGCGAACGGGCTGACTTATTGCGACAAATCGAAGAGGCCGATATCCAGGGCGTGCTCGCGGGACAGATTCGCCAGTACGCACAATCCGTGGAAGTCGATCTACGTTTTACCGTCGAGTCGATGACCGACATGGTGCGTTCTCTTGCTGGTCTGCCAGGACGCAAGGCTCTGCTCTATGTCTCCGACGGCTTGCCGATGACGCCTGCCAAGGACCTGTACTACGCACTGCGCAACAAGTTCCATGACGCACCCGCTTTTGCCGGCGCATCCGAGTTCGACATGACCCGTCGGCTGCGCCAACTGGAGCAGCAGGCCAACTCCAACCGTGTTTCGTTCTACACCCTGGACGCCAAAGGGCTGCAAATGCCGACTGGATTCTCGGCCGAGAATAGGGGCGGTGTGTTCTCAAACGACCTGCGCAGTTCGGTCGATTCTCTGCATCAAGGCAACTATCAAGACTCGATCCGCCGGATCGCGATTCGTACCGGTGGGGTGCCGATTCTGAACACCAACAACGCTGCGCCAGCGCTGCGTCAGGTGAGCAAAAGCCTGAGAAGCTACTACTCACTTGGCTACGCCCCGTTCAGCCAGGAGGATGGTCGCTATCACCGAATCGAGCTCAAAGTCGATCGGCCGGGCGTGGTGCTGCGCTACCGAGAAGGGTATCGCAGCAAGGATACGGCGACCGCCATTGGTGAGTCGTTGCAGGCTGGGATGCGCTACGGCATTGAGTCCAACCCGCTGGAGATTCGGGTTGAGGGAGCTGCCGTGGAACCCTACGCCGATGACTACTTCTTACTCCCCCTGACCATCCGCATCCCCATCGGCAACCTTCTTCTAGTACCTCAAGGCGAGAAATACCGGGCACAGTTCGAGTTGTTTTTTACCGCACTATCGGATGAAGGCAAGGCAGCTGACTTGGTCCGCGACGCAGTCAATCTTGAGATACCTCCCGAAGACCTAGAGCTGGCCCAGGGCCAAATTTACCGTTATGACACCAAGCTCCAGATCAAGCCAGGGCCACAACGCATCGGCATCGCGGTGAGCGATATCCTGGCCGCCAAAGTATCAAGGGTTGTCTACCCACTGCGCTAGCATCGTGGCTAGCCCTTTCGGTTCAGCAAACATGTTTCGGCTCTCATGGGTCTTCCTGATCGGACTCGCGGTGGTCACGCCGGTGTTGGCCCAGTTGCCTTTTATCGACGCCAGCGAGCGAACCAGCCTCAATTTTGAACACTTCAATGGCATGACCGGAAAGTACTACTACGCCGAAATCGTCGGTCCGGGAGTGGCCATCTTCGACTACGACCAAGACGGGGACCTAGATATTTTCGTGCCTCAAGGGAGGCTCCTGACTCCTGGAAAGACCTTGGAAGATGCGATTCTCCAGCCCAGTTCGCCTCGCTTTCAAAGCGGAGGCCGGCTCTACCGCAATGAACTGCTCCCTTCTGGGACTTTGAAGTTCTCCGATCAGACCGACAACAGTGGTATCCAGGCCAACGGATATGGCATGGGCGTGGCGGTCGGTGACTACAATGCTGATGGCTGGCTCGACCTATACCTAACCAACTTGGACGACAATCAACTGCTGCGCAACGAAGGCGACGGCACCTTCAGCGACCAGACCGAGGCGGCGGGTGTCGCAGAAGGACGCTGGAGCGTCGGCGCTACCTTCTTCGACTATGACGGCGATTCTGATGAAGACCTATTTGTCGTCAACTATGTAGATTTCTCGATCACTGAGCACAAGCCCTGTTACCGCAAGTCGAGCGCCCGAGACTATTGCGGTCCCCAGTCCTACAACCCGTGGCCGGATCGGTTGTTCCGCAATGAGGGCGATGGCACATTTCGCGATGTTGGCGTGGCCAGCGGAATCGCCAAGCTCTCGGGAGCCGGACTCGGGGTCGTGGTGTTTGACGCAAACGGAGACCACCAACCCGACCTCTACGTCGCCAACGACGGTATGCAGAACTTCCTCTGGAGTAATCAAGGCGACGGCACCTTCGACAATCAGGCACTGATGGCCGGGGTTGCGGTCAATATGAGCGGATCAGCCGAGGCCAGCATGGGCGTCGACGTGGGTGATTTTGATAACGACGGAGATGATGACATCTTTATCAGCCACTTGAGCCGAGAAACCAACACTCTCTATGTCAACGAGGGCGGCGGGACGTTCTCGGATCGCACGGCCCTGCAAGGTCTGGGGCCAACTAGCCTTCCGTTTACTTCCTTCGGCACAGCATGGTTTGACTTCGACAACGACGCCCTGCTGGACGTGTTCTTGGCAAACGGCGAGGTCAAGGTGATCGAGGAACTTGCCCGCGACAAGGACCCACTACCCATCCACCAGCGCAACCAACTGTTTCGCAACGGCGGTAGCCGATTCCAGCAGATACAACCATTTGCCAAAGTTGAAGGGGATCTCTCCGAGGTCAGTCGAGGCGCGGCTTTTGGCGACATCGACAATGACGGCGATACCGACATCGTGGTCGCCAACAACGCTGGCCCAGTTCGGTTGCTGGAAAACCAAGTGGGCAATAAGAACTCCTGGATTGGGTTCGAGTTGGTGGATCCAAAGACCCGACTTGCAGCGATCAACTCCCGTTTGAAGATTCAACTCGCATCAGGCGTGACGATATGGCGGCGTTCCCGCAGAGACGGGAGCTACGCCTCTGCCAGTGACCCCAGGGTTCTGGTGGGTCTTGGGACGTCGTCACAGCCGGTGACGGTTGAAGTGCACTGGCCCGATGGCGCCACCCAGCTGTTCGCTGATTTGGCAGCCAATCGATACCACAAGCTCAGCAAGGCCTCCTCGGACTAGAGTCAGGGCACTAAGGCGAACGACTGGCAAGTTCCCGGCATGCAACTAACAACATCTCCTCTGCTCTCGTTGGTGGTACCAGTTCTGCTAGCCATTGGCGCTCCAACGGGAGCACAACAAGCGCCGGTGTCGGCGGGGCATCAGGCCGAAGTTGTCCAAGGAGAGCTTGGAACTTCCCTACCAGAGATCCCTAAGCCCAATACCGAAGGCATGGAACCCGCGGTCGCCAGCTTGTTACAAGAGAGCTACGACGGTCTTCTGGTTGTCATGGACCCAGACGCGGATCTGGACGGAGCCCAGCGAGCGGAAAGAATGGGAGCGATCGGCGAAGTTTTCCACGCTCATGCGGCCATTGAATCGGCGGTCGCCTGCTACCGACGAGCGATCGACCTAGATCCTCAATCAAGCCGCTGGCGGTACTTGCTGGGCGTGGTACTCAAGGGTCAAGGCAGCTTGCTCGAGAGCTTGAAACTCCTCGAGTCCGCTGATCAATTGGAACCGTCTCCGTTCACGAAGTTTCGAATTGGGCAGATATACCTGCAAGACGGCCGTGTAGACGAAGCCCTAGAAGCACTGACCCCGCTGCAGGAAACCGAAGGGCTGCAAGCCGCGGTACGGGCGGAACTAGGCCAAGCAGCGCTTCTAATCGGGGACTATTCCGCCGCAATCGCGCATCTCGCTGGTGCCTTGGAACGACAGCCGGAGGCCATCGGCTTGCACTTCCCGCTGTCACAGGCTTTTCGTGGAGTTGGCGACCTGACCGCTGCTCAGCTGCACGCCGAACTCGGCGGCCAACGCAAGGTACGCGCCTTTGACCCCGTGTTGCAGCAGGTTGGGGAGCGTTCCGTGAGTTCAGAAACCTATATCACCATGGGTGCACAGGCTCTTAGAACTGGACGTACTGAGGTCGCCACTGCGGCTTACCGCAAAGCGGTCGAGCTCAACCCTGCCAACCAGCGTGGCTGGATGAACCTGGGTGTTCTGGCGATGGAAGCAGCACAGCACACGGAGGCGGAAGGGTTGTTCCGTCGTGCGCTTGAGTTGGACCCACAATACGGGTTTGCCCACTTCAACCTGGCTGAGGTCTTAGTCAAGCTGGAGCGTGGAGACGAAGCCATCGTGCACTACCGGGCGGCAGTCGACAGCAATCCCAAGAACATCGAGTTCGGTATCGCCTATGCCGATCAATTGATGCGCGCTGGCGACTGGAGCGCAGCCGCTGATCAATATCACCTGGTGGCCGCCGAAACGCCCGATTTTGCTCGCCCGCGCTATTTGCGTGCCCTGGCGTTAGTGGCCAACCGAGAACTGGACTCTGCATTGGCTTCGATTCAGGAGGCCTGGGAGATCGACCCAAAGAATCCATCCATTGCCAGCGCCTTTGTGCGCTTAGCTTCTACCGCAACCGCCGATGACAGGGTCAAAAGCCAAGCGCAAGAGGTTGCAACCCAACTCTTCCAGCAACTGGGTTCGGTTGAGAGAGGGGAACAACTAGCCATGGCACTTGCAGCGAACGGCCAAATTGCAGAGGCCCTCCAGGTCCAGGAATCTGTTCTGCGAGCGCTGGCAAGCGCAGACGCGCCAGACGGATTGGTCGCCTTTGCTCAGGGGAACCTGGATCAGTATCGTGCCGGCAAGTCGGCTGACCAGCCATGGCCGGCAGGCTCGTTTTAGGTCGTTGTCCTGGCTTCCAAGAAGTCAGGATTCAAGGGGGCAAATCAGCCAACACCTGCTGCAACCTTGGTTGATCCGGCTTGAGCTGCAGCGACCTCGCCATCGCCCGGCGAGCAACCGTAATGTTCCCTGCGCAGGCCGCACTGAGACCATAGAAGGCATGAACTGGAGGGCTCTCAGGAAAGAGTCCGGAAGCCTTGGATCCAGCCGCCGCAGCGGCTTCGCACTCTTCAAGACGGATCAGAACCACCATCAAGTGCACATACAACGGCTCGTGATTGGGAAACCTGCGCAAGGCCTCCAACAGCACTGCCTTGGAGCGAAGAGAAAGGTCAAGATTGTCGTAGTCGGCGGCCGCTTGATCCAGGGTTCGCTCGGGAGAGCGCAGCCCTTTGTCGGTCGCTATCCATAGCTCCCGGTCGGCGTCGTCATGACGCCCCAACTCCATGTACATGCGCCGCAAGTTGTAGTGCGGCGACGGGTAATCGGGGCTCTGTTCAATCGCTTGCTTGAGCAACGACTCGGCCTCGTCGTACTTTTTTTCGTTGATCTTGAGAACCGCAAGGTTGTTTAGCTCGCCACGCGTGCGGCTAGCGTTCGAGGCTTGGGAGGGGCTCGGCTTGGGAGCAGTAACTGGCTGTGCTGATGAGCTTGGGGCAGCAGAAGCATCGCCACCCAAATAGCCGAGCGCTTGTAACTTGGCAATAAACTCGGGGTCCTGCGCCGCTGTCACCTCGGATGCAAACTGGTCGCGAGGCAAGACCACGAGCCCGGAGTAGTCAACCGCCGGAAGATCGACAGCACTGGGAGAGCCGGGCAGTGGATGACCGGTCCATGATTCATCCATTGGAATACCGACTGATGCTGCAATGCTGGGAGCAACATCGTAGACCGAAGCGGTGGTTGAGACTCTTCCCATGCGCCGGGTACCGACACCAGCCACCACAAATGCCGCATCGGTTGCATGCCACAGGGGCGCTGTGCGGCCAGAGAATCCACCCAAGCCCCGCGGTCGCTCGCTCCCCCACTTGAATCCATGGTCGGAAACCAAGATCCAGGTGCAGTCGGAAAGCGGGCACTCCTCAAGATAACGGCCGATCCATCGGTCCGCCGCCTGGTAGTAACGAGGTATCGCTTCGGCAAACCGAGCCGCTTCTTGCTCACTGATCTCGGCGTCGACCGGGGGCGGTTGATAGCGCGCCAATAGGTGGCCAACAGTGTCGGTTCCCTCAAGGTAAGCCATCAGTAGGTCCGGCTTGTCCTGGGCCAAAAGCAATCCAGAGCCCATGTAGGTTCGGGTGGAGGCGAGGATCCGACGAAAGCCGTCGATCGGATCCTCCATACCAGCGTCGCGCTGGACGGCCTGGAGAAACTCGTCCTCTCTGACATCCATGAATGGTCGCACGGCGCTCCAGTTGGTCTCTTCCACCGCTCGGTTGCGCAAGGCGGTAAATTCTTCGGTCCTACTGGCAGGAAAAACCAAGTGTTCAGGGTCGCGGTTAAACACCGTCTTGTCAATCCCTTGAGTCAGCGTGTAATACAGGCGATCTGAAACCATGGTTCCGTTCAACTCGGTTGCCGGCCACGACGCCCACCAACCGACCACACCAACTCTGCGACCTAGCACCGAAGCCATCTCCCAGATGGCGGGAGATTTGCGGCTACGCGCGCTCACGGGTACAACTTGGTCGGAGGCCGGATCCCGTTCGACAAAGTCCAAGACTCCGTGCTGGTCTGGACTCGCACCGGTGGCAACACTGGTCCAAATCAAAGGCGACAAGATGGGCACTAGGGTCTCCATGGTCCCAGAGGTTCCCGCAGCCACCAGAGAGCGCAGACTCGGCATCCTGCCGGCATCGATCAGCGGGTCAACAAAGCCCCAATCCAAACCATCTACCGCCATCACCATCACCCGGGCTGGAGGCGTTGGCAAACTGTCACGGATGCCTCGCGCCAGGTAGCTCTTCATCGCCTGCGTCGAGCTGCTGAACTCGACAGATAAGCGGCTGCCGACAACTGCCCCGCTAGGTGCGTCAGCGGAGCCCAAAGCATTAAGCGACGCAATCACCACCTGGGTCAACTCATTGGCCGGATTACTGGGGCAAATGTCCTCTACCAACCCAGCAAAGAAACAGCCAAACGAAAGGTCCTTTGTCCACGCTTCCAAGGGTTGTCGAACACCTTCCACAAAGGCATCGTTGGGGTTGTCGCTCGGCGACAGTTGCACACGACCGTTGCCAGGGGTCCAGCTAAGGTTGGCTTGAATCGATATCTGTTCGCCGGTCGGCAAATCCAAGGTAGCTGAAATCGGCGCCTTGCCGGCACCAACCCACCGCCAGCGAAGGCTGGGTGAAAGCAGACTGCCGGTCTTTAACTCCCCGCTGGACGGGTTCCACAGTAGCTTTCCTGAGCCTCCCCAGTGGAAGCCGAAAAACAGCGCTAGAAGCAGCAGAAGGACGACTAGGCCAAGAATCGCTTTGCGCACTGCCAGAGGCTATCGGTAGGAGGATGAATTGGCAAAGAGGAGTCAGTGGTTAGTGGGCAGTGGACAGTGGGTGGCTGACAACTGACTACTGCCCACTGACCACTAACAACTAACTACTGCCAAGAAAAAGAAAGGGGGGCTTACGCCCCCCTTCCATACACGCTGTTAAGAGCGGAACTAGAAGCTCCAGCGGACACCCAAACGAACTGAACGTGGACGCTGCCAAGCATTGGCAGTGTTGAACGCCGTGTTGGTCGCCGGACGAACCGTGTCACCTGGCTGGATCGGTGCATATTGCTCGCCGGTCACCCAGTCGAGAACACCGTAATTCTCTTCGGCCGGAGTGTAGCGAATGCTACGACCGGTCTCGCCCTGCAGGTCTAGCAGGTTGAAGATGTCGACCAGCAGATTGATCTCACTGCCGCTGTTGAGTGCGATCGGATAACCAATATGGAGGTCAGCCTCGTACTCGGTGTCGCTCGAACCGAAGGCACCACGATCGGAAAGATAGTACTCCCAGTTGCCGTAGGCGTCGGAGTAACCCATTGCCGTAATCGGAGTGCCGTCACGCATGAAAGCGGAGGCACCCAAGACAACGCCGTTCTCAAAGCTGTAGGAACCATCCCACTTGGCCTGGAACGGACGATCGTTCGACAACTTGCCGGTGTTGTTCACCGAGAAATCAAAGTAGTCAAACGCCGAGTTCAGGTTGGGATCGAGTTGACCGGTGGACGCCTGGAACAATCCGTCATAGGTACCTTCAAGCTCGGAAAAGAGCAAGGAGGCAATGAACTGGAAGTTCTTGGTCGGGCGCTTGGTCAAGGTCACCTCGTAGCCAGTGAAGCCACGGGTCGGAATTGGCAAAGTGTGCAAGGTCTCGTTGTAACCAAAAGCGTAACCGAGGTCGTAGGTACCGACCATCAGGCCGGCGCCTGGATTACCGATGAAATAGTTACCGTCCGCAGCCAGGGCGTCTTCCATGACGTCCTTCAGATCACGGTCGATGTACTTGATGCCCAAACCGAGTCCCTGTGTGAGCTCGTACTCAAAGCCCAGAACAATCTCTTCGATGTGCTGACTCTTGGTGCCGGGATCGACGCGGGAGAAACCACCGCCACGGCTCTGGCCTAGGCGAACACTATTGTCGTTGGTGACGTTGTTCGGGTCGTCCGAAAGATTGTACGAAAAGACACTATTCTCGCCACCGTAGGAACGGATCACGATATCCATCGGGATGGTCTCGTAGAACTTGCCATAGTGGCCGTAGACCTTGGAGCGACCGTTCTTCAACGGATCCCAGATCAGGCCAATACGCGGCGCATCTGCGTCATCCAACGTCTGGTGCGGCTCGTTGTCGGCGTTGAACAAGGTCTGCTTGTCGTGTCGAAAACCAAGGTTCAGGGTGAGATTATCAGCCACTCTCCAGGAATCTTGGAGGAAGTAGGCTTCATCTTCAGCCTTAGTCTTGATGGTCAGCGGATTCACGATGTCCGCGACAGTCGCCTCAGCCGCATCAACACGACGGGAAGTCAAGAAACGATGACGATAGTAATAATCCTCGTCGCAACGGCTTCCACAGTTAAAACGATAAATACGTTGACTACCCGTGTTAAACCTCTCGTTGTCTACTCCAACTTCTTCGCTCTCGGCACCAATTTTGAACTCGTGGTCACCGCCAAAATCGTTGACGAAATAGGTCAGATCGGCTCGTACCTGATCACGAGTAAAGCTATTGTTCTGCAAGAACCCATAACCGGAAGCACTGGGCGCACCAGCCCAACCGTGAACAACAGTCCCATCACCCAACGGATTGCTGTTGTCGATAAAATCGACCAAATCAACACCCGGACCGTCGGTAGTTGACTCTTCTTGGTGCTGCGAAAAGCGCCCAGAGACCAATAGCCTGTCGGTCAATACGCCTTCGTAGTTGAGTGCGTAGTCAGGAGCACCGGTATCGGCGACACCAATAAAGTGCGATTGCGGCCCCGCCAGCGATGCGCCGAGGAGTGGCCCCACTTCGGAGCCCGTATCGTCAAAATACGAACCTGCAATTGTGTGGGTTGGAGTCAGCTTCCAGGTGAGCTTGGCAGCCGCCAAGTCTCGCGTAGTGTTACGCACGAAGGTTTCGCCGAGACCCGGAGCCCCTGCGATGGCCGAGAAATCTTCGACAGTCTGCAAGGGGTCTTCGTTGTCAACGCGGTCATAGGCGACGAAATACCACAGCTTGTCCTTCTGGATCGCACCACCAAGGTCGAAACCAAAGTCCGACCGATTGCGGCCAACCGTCTTGAATGATCCCGATACAGCGCCGACTTCCGCTTCGGAACTCAGACTTGACTCAAGCGAGTCATCATCCCAGTAACCGAAAACGTCACCGGTCAACTCGTTGCCACCCGACTTGGTGACCACTTCAATAATGCCACCGGTGTTACGACCATACTCGGCGCCGTAGCTACCCGTCTTAACCTGCAAGTTTTCGATGAACTCAAAGTTTAGTCGTTTACCCTGTTGCCCGAGTTCTACGCCAGTGGTGTTGACACCGTCGATGTAGTACGCATTCTCGGCACCGGTGGAACCATAAAAGGTGGTTCCGGAGGCATCAGTCTGTGCACCAGGCGCCACTAGCGCGGCATCCACAAAGTTGCGACCGGCGGGGTTGTTCTTAAAATAGTCAGCACCCAAAGTGATACCACTTTCGGTACTCGAAGTGTTGATCAAGGGGCGGTCGCTACCGGTCACCACAACGGTGTCGGTGAAGCTGGAGTTCATCGTCACAGCCAAGGGGGTATGCCCCGAAAGTGTCACTCGAACATCCTCTTGAACCACGTCCTGAAAGCCTTCAATGCTGAAGGTCACGCTGTAAGCGCCCGGGGGCAGTGCGAGCAAACGAAATGATCCGTTGGCGTCACTAACCGCAACCTTTTCGCCCTGTGAAGCGGGGGAAGTAGCGGTAGCGGTGATGCCCGGAAGCGCCGCGCCGTTCTCGTCCACCACGCGGCCCGAAATCGCGCCGGTGCTGGACTGAGCAAAGGTGACAGTCGGGACTAACAACAAAGCCGCTGCAAGCAGGGCCAAGCCCAATGTCCTTTTGTCGTACATAAAACGATCCTCCTTTGGGGATTGATGGGGTGATCGAATGTCCACGACCAAGGTCTTGGGCGGGTGATTTCGATCGCTTCTTAACATTGTCTTCTATTTTCTGGCACTGCGACACGCAGCGCCTTTGTTGGGAAAAATTGCAATCCCTGTACCATAGAGCGCACTAAGGCAGAACCCAACCCCGAAAGGGGTCAGAAACAGCCTAAGTATCTCTATTTATGAAACTAATGAGCCCATCTGACATGAGATCAAGAGTCCTTTGTGGGGCCTCAGACTCTCGACACTTCAAAGAATTGAAGTGTCGATCCAGATGGTTGGAATTTATTTTCAAGTATTACTTGAGGTAAGACATTATTTCTGCTGCAGTAGCGGCATCTTCAGTCTCAGGAGCTAGCTCGACGACCCGCTCAAAATGTTGCCTTGCCTGATCATTGTCCCCGGCATTCACGTAACACAGGCCGAGTTGAAAATGAGCGGCTGGCAAGTCGGGGTTGAGTGCCAATGCGTGGTTCAGGGAACTCTGCGCAGCGTCCATGTCGCCGGCATTGAAATGCGACAAACCCACGTCGGCGTGCCCTTGTGCAGCCTTGATCGGTGACGTTTCCTCAAGCTTGGCCAGCATCGGCAGCAACTGCTCCACTGCGGCTCCGTTGTGTTTCGACGCCATATAGTGAAGTTCGATCCCTTTGCTGTTAGTAGGGTCAATTTCGATCGCGCGACTGGCCAACTCGGCGGCTTGCGCGTAGTTACCTTGTTCAAACCGGATCGCGCCCAAAGCCACCATGGCAGGCACCACCGAGTCGTCGACCGATAAGACTTCTTCGAAGGCGGCGGCGGCGGCATCGAAGTCACCCTGGCGGGCGGTGTCGAATCCTCGGTTGAAGGGTTCCACCGCGTCCGGATGCATGGCGTAGCTACCGTCAGCCATTACCCCCCCCTGCACCGAAGCAAGCGAGGGCAGTGTGATGTTGTACTCCGCGTTCGCCTTAACCGCAACTTCCAACTGCTGCTCGAAAGGCAGGTATCCATCCTTCGCTAGCCGGTACACATATTTTACCGTCGCGTCATTGATCAGCAGCGAATAACCACCCTCGTCATCGGTCGTCGTTTCCGCGACCACCTCACCGGTATCCGGAGCTTGAGCCGTGACCGTAACCTCAGCCACCGGCACGCCGTCCTGATCCGAAACTACCCCCCACAGCCGCGCCTGCTTCCGCTGGGCCATAGTCGGACTCGCAAATACCAACACTATGATGGCGGTCGCTACCACTCCTAACCACGTTCGACTCTTCATGCTATAGATCATTTGTCGTGACTCCTCGTCCTCCTGGTAACTGCTGAAAGCAGCAATTCCACCTCAATGCTTTATTCTATCGTCGCTGGCTGGGTTGCCCAAGCTCGACGCGACAGCATCATTGACACAGCGCAAACTCCGTACCAACTACCGGGCCGCGGATCAAATCCATCCGCATCACACAGCCAACTTGATATCGTTGGCGGATGACGATCAAGCGACTCCTTATTCTGACTGTCACCGTAGCAACGCTCTCACCGACGTTACTGTCCTCGCAAGCCAACGACCTTGACCCTTCCAGAATCCGCATGGCCGAGTCGGCCACAGACAAGGGCAACGCTCTCCTGAAGAAAGAAAAGTATGAAAAAGCAGAGGGGGAATTTCGACGGGGGATCGAGCATGAGCCGCGCTATCCCTCGGCGCACCTTGGCCTGGGTTCAGTCCTGGTGGCCACCTCAAGATTCGACGAAGCGCTAGTCTCTCTTGAAGAGGCAGAGGGCAAGTTTGCAGATTGGCTGGCGATGAATCAAACCGCGGGGTTAAGAAACCGACAGCAGTTTGCAGATCGGGAACGCAAGGCTCTCGACGCCGCCAGTCAGAGCGCTGCAGCAGGAGGAGGCGGAAGCGTCAACAGTGAGGCCGTCATGAGAGAAGTAGAGATGGAACGCCACTTGGCCGACCGCATCCGTCCTGAAGACGTTGCGGGAATTCCCGCTCAAGTGTTCTACCTCAAGGGACTAACGCTAGTACGCCTGGGCAGAAGAGACGAGGGAATCGAGGCGTTGTTGACCTGCTTGTTTGTCGACAACAAACACGCCCTCTCTCACTACAACCTTTCGGTCGCTTTCTTCACCGGCGGGGAGTTGCAGTCAGCGAAGAAGCATCTGGATGCTGCGCTTGAGAATGGAGCCAGTCCACACCCGCAGTTTGTCGCCGACCTTGATGCGGCGCTGGAACGGCAGCCTTCATCATAGGAGTGACTGAGTAAGTGGCGCTGACGGTCCAATCTGCTACCCTGATTGGAATCATGGATTTGCGTCGGCCCCTCACGTTCGCAGCCTGCTTCATTTTCGTCAGCTCGATAAACGCTGGCTCGAGTCCTGACATCAACCCTGCGCGTCTCAAGATGGCGCGCTCTTTCACCGATCAAGGAGACGTTTTTCTGCGCCGAGCCGATTACGAGCGCGCCGAAGAGGCCTTTGTTCATGCCACTGAGCAGGAACCGAGATACGCAGCGGCCTATCTCGGGCTGGGAGCCACCATGGTCGCCACCCAACGCTTTGAGGCTGCGATAACTGTTCTGCAGGAAGCTGAACGCAGGTTCGCAGAATGGCAACAAATGCACCAGATAGCGGGACTGGTTGATCGCCAGCGCAACTCAGATCGATCCAGAGAAGTCAGAGACTTCGCTGCCCAGAAGAGGCAACGGGCACCAGCGAGCACCGGTCCTTCTGTTGAGCAGGCCCTGCGGCAAGAGATTGATGCTGCAGATCGTGGGCGCCTCATTGCTGACCGCCTGCGTCCCGACTTGGTCGATGGCATTCCCGCTCAGGTGTTCTATCTGGAGGGGTTGGTGCTGCTACGAGTTGGTCGAGCCGCGGACGGAATTGAGGCGCTCCGAACTGCTCTACTGCTGAACTCGAAACATGCGCTGTCGCACTACAATTTGGCCGTAGCGTTGTATGTCCGAGGAGAGCTAGAACCAGCCAAGCTCCACCTAGACACAGCCGTCCAAGAGGGCGCCCAACCCCATCCCCAATTTGTTGCCGATCTCAACCAAGCGCTAGACGCAGCTTTGAACTAGTCGAGCTGCTACTGCGCTTGTTGATCCTCGGTGCCGAGGGCCTCCGCAGAAGGCAGAGTTTCGAGTTGCCACAACAAGCCGTCTGCCCAGCGACCGACCTCAGACGCCAACTGTTGTGACGCTTCAACCGTAGGCTTTCGCTTCAAGGCCCGGTCGCGGTAGGCACCCACGATCCCGCCGCGATCAGCTGCCATTTCCTGCTCAGCCAAATAGCAGGACACGACCGAGGCCAGCTCATAGTGATGTTCACGGTGAAGGGGGCTATAGAAAGTAGACCTATCGGCTGCAAACACCGGCCCAAGATCCAATTCCAACCGCTGTGCCGACTCCCGCGTGCGGGCGAAGACCGCTCTGGTGCCGGTATGGGTGACAGAAGTCTGTTGCTCACTGAACCCCGCCTGGTGATAGACCAGCACCGGGCTGAAGGTCGTCGACCCTTCAAGAGTTCCCTGATCGCTCAACAAGCCAAAACAACCTGCGGTGCCTTCCTCAAACCAAACTGGGAGATGATCCCCGAGCGCCACCCGATTGAGCAGGTGTACAGCTTCATGGGTCACCGCATTCTTGGTTGCTGACAATGAGTCGCCAACAAGCACTGCCGCCACCCGGCCAGCTGCCAATGCTGAATGTTCGCTTCCCTCGCCACTCTGGTATCGCTGCCAAAACTGCTGATACTCGTGCGGTTCGACCATAATCGCGATCCAGGAGACGCCGCGATCCAGTTCGAAGTCGCCAAACCGCTGGCGGTAGCGACCCGGCAACTGTTCTAGCAGGCCCTGGTAAGCGGCGACCTGGTCTCCATCAGGAAGATCAGTCAACAACCACACCCATCCCAAGTTGCGACACCACAGCCCACTCGCTGGGTCCACATCGGCACAGGGCGAGGACAAGACTTGCGGTGGCAGATGAGAGCCGTAGTCGGGCTTTTCCAGCCAGCCTGACCGACCCAAGTAAACAACTCTGACCCACCCCGCGACGCCCTCGACCACCCGCAGTTCGACCAGGGTTTGAACGCGCGCCACTTCCTTCCCGTGTGGCCCAGGACGATTCCAAAGAACGCTACCGCTATCGGCCCAAACCGTTGTCGGCTGCTGTTGGGCGTGAGTTGCCCCCGCCGTAGCCAGCGCGCAGCAGAGCAGGAACCCGCTGAACGTCGCAGCTGAAACTCTGGCCACTCTAGTGAACACTGTCAGCAATTCTGCGTTTGGGTTCGACCGAGATTTCCTGCGGCAGATGAAGGCCAGAAATCCATGCGACACGCTGATCGTCAACGATCGTCCGCAGGCGGGAGATCGCTCTCTCAACCGAACGCGGCGACCACAGATGCTGCACTTCGCCCCACCGGCTGGTGCCCTCCTCTCCTACCGCCCACACCAGCAACGGTACCCGCAACTCGGCCAGAAAGGACCTCGCCTCCGCAGCCGTGAACCGATCGCCAGTGGGCGCCGTGAGGTCGTCAGGTGACTGCATCTCGGTAACCAGCACCACCCCCCGACGCCGACTGCGTGATGCCGCCAAAAGACCCGCCACAGCCACCGCGTCTGCCAGTCGTACCTCAGACGGGTGGATGGCGTGAGGAGGACTGGTGCGGCGGAGAATTTCTACTAGGCTGCCGGCGCTCCGGGTTAGATCACGGGAGTAATCAAAGAGCTGGGTGCTCTGAGCATTTGGATGTTCGTCGGAAGCCACCGGCCAAACAAAACGAACCCAGTCTTGATCTTCCAATACCGTGATCTCTTCAGCAAAAGCAGCGCCCCTGCCGGCCCTGCGCTCACGGCGCTTGAGAGTTGCCGCATCGAGGCGCTCGCCAAACTGGTCTATGACCGCCGGATCGACCACCATGATGATTTGTGCCGGCCCGCGCTCCACAGCCAGCAATCGCGGCGATTGGCCGCCAACCGACACTCCCCGAAACGATGCCCCCACTCGGTCTGCACTGTTGCGACGAACCGGAATGGCGGTCAATTCAACGTCTTCGCGAATGAGCTCTCCAGCTCGCAACACGACGTCGGCGGTAGCAACTGAGAAGTCAGGAAACTCGACTTCAAAACGAACGAGTTCGATCTCCTGATCACTGGTCGGCAATGCTACCCAAGCCGGATCTTCAATCTCGACACCCACGCCACCCACGGTAAGGCGTAGCTCTCGAGGTTGGTGGCCGAGAACATGAGCCCAACGAAGCCGCAACCCGGCCCGGCCAGAATCCGCCTTGACGAGTTCGATTCCCGCCTTGGCCGGCCCGCTCGGCAAATTGACCCACTGTTCACTCTCGGCGATCACCTTTTCTGCGTGATCCATCGCCTGTGCAACCAGAAGGTGGGGACTGAGGCCTTCGCCGAAGTCGACGTCAGCCTGCCAAGGAGGTCCTTTCAGTTCTGCCACTGGCTGATGGTCCAAAAACAGGCGAACCAGTGCGGTTCCTGTGGGCGGCTGAACTTCCACCGTCGTGGAACCCACTACCAAGCCCAAGAAAACGGTAATAAATATATTCAACGCCGCTTGGCCGTCTCCGGTCGATAGAAGTATCCCGGCCTCCCAACCACCTTCAAATTGGGGTTGGAGACCGTCACTTCTACGTCGCGAAATCCTTCATCTTGACGCGTGTGCTGCACTTGATAGCTGACCATGTAGTAGGCGACATTGCTGACCGCGATGTCCTCCATACGCGCTGCGAATCGCTCCACATAGGGGGCAAAGTCACCGCCAGTGTCATTGGCGATCTGCTGCAAAGTCGCGCTCTGTGAATGCCTTATTCCGGTGGGCATGGTGTCGACTGGAAATACCGATACGTTGTTGTCATCCAACCTGGCGATCAGTTCATCGTAGCGACGGCGGTCCGGCCACGCCACCCCTTGGGACGTGTTGTCCAAGTCTCCGAAGCCCGGAGAATAGAGCACCAAGATCTTACGACCGACGATGCGACCAGAAGCATCCGCCAATAGCCCCAGAGCGTCATAGATATTGGTCGAGGCCCGAATCAGTTCTCGATCACGGGGCAGCTCAGCGGACAGCTCCCATGGCGATCCGTCACCCTGCCGCCAAGGTCCAGACTTGACCCGCTTCCCCCGTCCCGCGTTCTCGATCGCAGTACGCAAAGCCTCTCGATCTTGAGTGAAGTCCTGCAGAATGCTCAGCGAAGTCTGGTAGGAAGCAATCGCAATCCAATCACTCGGCCCTGGGCCGGATTCCAACCACTGCGCGAGATCGCGGCTCATCTGCAACCTGCGCCGAATTGCACCAGTTCGCTCGAACTCGGTACCCAATGGAGTGTGAACCACCAGCATGATGAAGCGGCTGTCAGGATTACGGTCCGTGCTCCCAGTGTTGCGGGTGGAATATCCGTTGACTCCGACCACATTCATCGAAACCCCGTTCTCGGTGACGGAGAAATCGCTCGTTGCCAGGCCGAGAACTGCATTGCCAGAGCGATCGGTTACCCGTACGTCGATCGACACCTCAGTAACGTCAATTTCATCTCCGAACTCAGGTACGTCTTTATCAACAGCTTCTTGAGCAATCGAAACTGCACTGACTGCCAACACTGACAACAGCCCGATCGTAGGTACAAGAGTTGAACGTTGGGTCTTTATTGTCATCGCGCCACCATTTTTACGGAGTTGGAGTGGAGGGGGATTTGCAGCATCAAGCCTTTCAGTTCGGCGCATCTCCCGACCAGGAAGAGTTAGCGAAATTACTTACCTACAGCCCTATTGTAACCACTTGTTGGACAGCACTCTGAGTGCTCGAAGACTCGGTGACCAATTTCGGGGCGCCCTTGTTCTTCGTCAGGCGGCTGTCCAGCGTGAATTGCAGTTTCAACGTCACATCTTTCTTTTGCGCTAGCAACTAACAGTTGGTGCTCGCTCGCCCCTGAGATAACGCACCACGTCGGAGATATCGATTAGTAAGGAAATACCGTTCAGCACCAACACCGAGACGATCCACCAACGAATCGAGGGAGAACTCGCGGCGGGGTCGAGGTAGCGGAAGTACAGCCACGGCAACATCACCAGCCAACCCAAGTGCCCCAGCCCCAGGAAACGAACAAATCCCAGGCGACCAAAGAGCAGCATCTGAGCTACGGCACCGAGAAGAAAGAAGCCGAGAACGACGACCGCTTCGACCTGCGACTCCCCAGATCGAAGCAACCAAACCAGCGGCAGAATCAAATTGGCGAGCACCAACCCGCCGACCCAGATTACCCAGTGTGTTGGCATGCGCAGGATGCAATGGACGAATTGAAACATTGACCTCATCCTCACTCCGTGAGGTTCAATTAGTGCTCGTAACGCGGTACCCAAGTACGTTAAGGGCATGTTTCTTTCGCGACAAGAGCCACCTCCCGGTAGAATAGCGACTTCGAAAAACGGGCACCCGAGATGTCATCTTCATTATTCAAATCGCGTCGGATGCGTCTTCTAATTACGACACTGGCCGTAGTTTGGCTCTCCTCAGTCGCCGTTGCACAACCTTCCGCGGATAACGCTCCTGTCCCAAAACTGGCGGGCGGCCGCAGCCAGTTCACTCAACGGGGGCAGACACTCCGCATCCCCAATATAGGAGGAGCAGTCCAAGAAGTACTGTTATTGCCACAAATGAGTGTGAGCACAGTCGCTCAGCAAGGCACGGAGACATGGATCAGCGGACGCTCCAATGCCCCCGATGTGGACGGACTGTTTGTCGCGTCGATTGACGCGGGCGGTCGAATCACCGCGCTTCCGACTCCACCGGATCGTGAGCAGCCCAGGGGAACTCCAACTTTTCTCTTGGACCATGGCAAGGTAGCGGGATTGGTATGGCTTGAAGGCGAACGCCAGGAGACTTTTAGCATCCGCGCCTCGCAATGGAACGGGGCGACATGGAGCCCGGTGGAGGTGGTCTCCCCCAGCCGCGGGAAAGAGCAAACCGGGTTGACAGCCACCATCCTGACCGATGGATCATGGCTGGCGGTTTGGGCGGCGGTCGACACAGACGATGACCTTTGGTGGAGCCGGAGGACGCGCTCTGGGTGGAGCGAACCCCAACGATTACATCCCGACAATGAAATACCCGACATCTTGCCCGCTATTGCGCCAGCGGCGAACGGCGCTTTCGTCGCCTGGAGTCAGTACGACGGCAGTGACTACCGGATCCGGCTCGGCAGACTGGCCGCAGGCAAAATGGAACCGATTCCATTTGCCAGTGGCAAGGGCGCGGTAGATGCCCAATTTGTGTTGCTCGACGGGAGCATCGGAATGCTCTACAGCGAAGTCATCCCCAACGCCTGGAGCCTGGTGCGACTCGACCCAGAAGGCAATTCGGTGGAGCGATTTTCTAGCTCGAACGTGCGCAACGACAAGCCTCTGGTAGTTGAAACCCACGACCGGTTCTTCGCCCAATGGCCGGACCTTTCCGCCGCCGGGCGGCAAGAACGATCCGAAATGCGCCCATCGCTTGATCCCGAACCATGACTCGGCATTGGCTGACCCACGCACTGGTTGCTATCGCTCTGTGGATGGCCAACGTCTTTGCACCAACGCCGACGATCGGCCAGACCTTCAAGTACGCCGCATTCGGCGACAGCATCACCTGCGGCAAGAATGACAGCCCGAACGTTTGCTCTGGATCGGGTCCGGTTAACGCGCTTTCTACGACGGGATATCCAGGCCGACTGCGGACCCAACTAGGATGCACAGGAGGAGTGAGTAGCTGCCAGGTCTACAACCACGGCGACCCCGGCGAGTCGACTGCCCAGGGCGTTTCTAGACTGCCTGGGATACTCAATGCAGGGTTTGATGTCCTACTCTTGATGCACGGTACTAATGACGTGTTCGGCACTACTTCGACCGCAACGACGAAGTTCAACTTGGAGCAAATGGATACCATCGCCAGGAACAGGGACATCGACACCTTGCACGGCCCGATTATCAGTTTTCACCCAAACGGAGTGAAAGGCGAGACAAAAGACAGCAAGGTTCTCGACCTAAGAACCGAAGTTTTGGCAATTGCGAACGCCCGCAATCGATACTTCGCCGACATAACCTCGGTGCTGTGCGGCGTGAGTCTCAATCCACCAATGTCTTGCTTCAATGCTAACTACGCACACCCAGCCGACAACGGGCTGCACCCAAATGATGACGGTTATGGAGTTATGGCGACAAAGTTTCGTACAACCATAGAGCAAAACCCAATTCCCTCTATCCCAACTGCGCAAACCCCCACTGGCAACACAGCATCAACGACTACAACCTGGACTAGTGTCAGCAACGCCACCTGGTATCAGGTGCAATGGGATGGTTCTCTCAGCAAATGGGTCGAGAGTGACGCGGTCTGCGGTGGCGGGTCTTGCAGCTACACGATTTCGGGATTGGCACCAGGTCCCCACACTTGGGAAGTACGCGCTCGCAACCCGCGTGATCGGAGCGGCTGGAGTACCCCCGTACTGAACTTCAACCTGTTCACCTCGCCACCCAACGTACCGGCTCCGATCAGCCCACAAGGGAATTTCTACACCAACCCTCCGACCGAATTCCGCTGGAGTGATGAGGCTGCAGCCACCAATGGGGCTTCCGGATATCGCCTGAAGATTCTGTTTGAAGGCGCCCCGCTCTACGAGCAAGATGTCACCCCAACCTGCGCCAGCATGGAATGTAGCTTCGATCCTGGCGTCAGCTGGAATGAGGGGGAATACTCCTGGCAGGTGCGCTCGTCCAATCTAGCGGGATCGAGCGCCTGGTCAACCAGCACCCTTTTCTCCTTTCTCAATACCGTCCCCAGCGTGCCGGTACCGATCTACCCCACAGTTGACACCTTCGACACCACTCCACTCTTCCAGTGGATGGATACTTTGGATGCCGACCAATATCATGTCCAGGTGTTCAACAATTCCGCCGTTATGGTGATTGATGAATCTCTCCCCGCCGCCACAGTGTGTACGGGAGGCACCTGCGTCCATTCCTCGGCGGTCGCTTTGGCAACCGAAGCGCACACCTGGAAGGTGCGCGGGGTCAATCCGGTCGGCGCGGGGGCCTATTCGACAACCGAAGCCTTCACTGTCCTCGCCTGTTCGAACCCGGTCGACCGCACCATCAGCAACACCACGGTGAGTGGCCCCACTACCGAGTCGGCCTGTGAAACGATCACTGCCGAAACCGCCTACGTTGTTGCTGGACCAAACGGTGACTTGGGACTGCACGCAGGAATCGCAGTTATTCTGGGCAATGGCTTTACAGTTGAAACAGGGGCCAGCCTAACTTGCCGCACCGACCCATAATTCGAAGCCCTAGTAGCGCCTCAATCCCACTCAAACAGTCAGATCATTCGCCTCGGAGAAATCGTGATGGTCACTCTCAGTGATATTCGGCAAGCGCGTACGCGTATCCGTGAGCACATCCGGGAAACCCCGTGCTTGCACTCCCCTATCCTCTCTGAGGAGCTGGGATCTGAGATCCACCTCAAATTGGAGAGCCACCAGCTCACCGGCTCGTTCAAGACCCGCGGTGCTTTCAATCGTTTGCTCACGCTGACCGCTGATGAAGCGGCGCACGGAGTGATCGCGGCTTCGGCGGGTAATCACGCGCAAGGGATCGCCTACGCGGCAACGCAAACCGGGCGACGAGCACACATCGTGATGCCCGAAGCGACGCCGCAGATCAAGGTCAAGAGAACCAGATCCTACGGTGCACAAGTCGAGCTATTCGGGGCTGGCTTCGACGATGCGGTTGACCGGGCCGGCGCAATCAGTGAAGAAACCCAGGGACTGGTTGTTTCGGCATTCGACGACGCAGGAGTGATCGCCGGACAAGGAAGTCTCGGCTTGGAGCTATTGGAGCAAGTCGGCGATCTGGAAGCGGTGGTTTTCCCCGTCGGCGGAGGCGGATTGAGCGGAGGCAGCGCAATCGCACTCAAAGAATCCAACCCGGCAATTAAGATTTACGGAGTGCAGACCGAGGCTTTTCCTGCGATGCATACAAGCTTTCACCAAGGGAGATTGGTTTCTTTTCCAGGGCAGCCGTCGATCGCCGATGGCATCGCCGTCAAACGTCCTGGGAAACTGACCTTCCCCATCCTCAAACAGTACTTGGATGGCATGGTCTTGGTCTCGGAGTCGGAGATCGAGCATGCTGTCTTCGACCTCTTGGAGAGTGGCAAGGTGGTCGCCGAAGGAGCCGGGGCAGCCGCCTTCGCCGCCCTACGCACTGGCAAAATTCCACAATTAATCGGCAAGAGAGTCGCGGTGGTGATTTCGGGCGGCAATATCGACCTCAACCTGCTCACTCGGATCATCGATCGCTCTTCGGTCCGTTTAGGCCGCATGGTCCGCATCGATGTCTCGATCTCCGACCGACCTGGCTCGCTGGCTCGCCTGCTCAACGTGGTCGGAAGCGCTGAGGCCAGTGTGCTCAAAATCCGCCACCGGCGCGCCTTTGCCGAGACCGGTAGTTGGGGCACCGAGGTCGAGTTGACCCTGGAAATGCGAGGACCTGATCACGTCGAAGCGCTGATGACTCAACTGGACGATGCCGGCTTCGACCGGGTCAGGCGAGCCGGGGTCGCACTGGCTTCTGGTGCCTCCGCTCCAGACTAATCCCGACGACAGAAAAGCCTGAGGGACATCTCTACTCGGGAATAATTAGTGGTTCGCGCGTGCTTTCTGCCGTGAGGCTAGAATGCCCACGGAGGCTCTTGATGTTTACCCGCGAACCAGCAACGCTGCAACGAGACACGGCGGCGATCCAGATCCCCGACGGCACCTGGATTAACTTGCCCAAAGATTCGGAAGTCGTGATCACCCAACAACTGGGGGGTAGCTACACAGTTATGACCCAGTACGGAGCTCTCTACCGCATCGACCCGGAAAACGCCGACGCCCTGGGCAAAGAGGCGCCCAAGAAAGACCAGCAACGGGACGACCCCAGCGTTCCTTTGACCGAACGAGTTTGGGCGCAAATGGCCAAGTGTTATGACCCAGAAATCCCGGTCAACATTGTCGAGCTAGGGTTGGTCTACGATGTCTGGGTTGAAGACGAGAGCGATTCCGAGAAACGGGTTGGGGTGAAGATGACCTTGACCGCACCTGGCTGCGGCATGGGACCGGTTTTGGCTCAAGACGTCCGTCGCCGGGTTGAGGAAATCCCCGAGGTCACCCACGCAGACGTCGAGATCGTCCTGGATCCTCCCTGGAATCAGAACATGATGAGCGAAGCCGCACGGCTGCAACTCGGGTTTCTGTAGAGATTCTCTTTCCAAAGAAAACGGGTCAACGCCCAGTTGAAATGGGATCAAGGATCGGCGGGTAGTCCGCCGGTGCAGAATCCCGTACCAGGTTGTAGATCGCCAGCAGGATGTCCTCGCGATTCGGCTTGGAGAAATAGTCGCCGTCGGTTCCGTAGGCCGGCCGGTGCGAAGAAGCCGAAATCGTCTTGGGCGGTGAGTCCAACCACTGAAAAACCTGCTGACGTTCTACCACCTGCTGCATCATGTAAGCGCTAGCACCACCGGGGACATCTTCGTCGACAAATACCACCCGATTGGTGCGCTCTACCGACTTGCCGATGACCCGGTGGAGATCAAAGGGCAGCAGCGTGCGTACATCAATGACCTCAGCCTCGACTCCCATGGCAGCGAGATGCTCTGCAGCGCCCAGCACGATCGAGCAGCAGGCACCATAGGTAACCACCGTTACGTCGGACCCCGACCGGAGAATTTCGGGAACCCCCAGGGGCACCGTGGCTTCGATCAGGTTGCTCGGCATTCGTTCTTTGTTGCGATAGGCGTTGAGAACCTCAACCACCAGAGCCGGGTCGTCCCCTTGGAGCAAGGTGTTGTACATGCCAGCAGCCTGAGTCATGTTGCGCGGTACGCACACCACCATTCCGCGTAGGAAGTGGACCAAGCCACCCATCGGCGAGCCGGAATGCCAAATCCCCTCAAGGCGATGACCACGGGTACGAACGATCACCGGCGCCATTTGTTTACCGCGGGTGCGCCAGCGCAAGGTTGCCAGGTCATCGGACATGATCTGCAGCGCGTAGAGCACGTAGTCGAGATACTGAACTTCGGCGATCGGGCGCAGCCCGCGCATCGCCAAGCCGATCGCTTGGCCGAGGATGGTCGCCTCGCGAATCCCGACATCGTTGACCCGACCCGCACCGTACTTCTCCTGCAGCCCTGCCATCCCCTGATTAACATCCCCCAGCTTGCCGACGTCTTCGCCAAAGGCCAAGACTCGAGGGTCGCGCTCCAGCACCGCGTCAAAAAAGCTGCTGAGAACTTCAAAGCCATTCACCAGCGGACCGTCGGCGTCATAGGCTGGTTCGACCACCGGCACGCGCAACGGGGACGACTCTGATTCGCAGTACAAATGTTCTGCGTAGCGAATCAGATTCTCGTCATGGTGTCGCTCTCGCCAACTAAGGAGTGTTTGCCGAGCGGCTACCTCTTCGCCTGCTGAGGACGCAGAATCGATTCCGCTACTTGCGGTAAGAGCCAAAGCAGCCACCGCGGCCTGCGCCAGATCCTTGCGAATCACCACCTGCTTGCGCTCCAAACCAGCGATCAGATCTTGAATTGGCTGATTCGGCTGGGGGCCGGCAAGGCTGGTGAGCAGTGGAAGCAACTCACTACGCTCTCGATCAAGCTCGCCCTGGAATGCATCCCAGGCTGCCCGTTGAGCGCCGCGCACCGCGTCGCGGTCTGCTTCCTCCATCCGCTGTAGCTCACCATCGGTGACCAGGCCCCGATCTAGGATCAAACGCCGCAAATGGTGCAGACAGTCGGCCTGGTCCTCCCATTCCAAGCGCTCCGCCGACTTGTAGCGCTCATGACTACCGGAAGTGGAGTGGCCTTGCGGCTGGGTCATCTCCACAACATGCACCAACGCCGGGACGTGCCCGACCCGCGCATCATGAACCGCCTCGCCATAGACCTCGATCAGACGACCGTAATCCCATCCGGGAACGCGAAATATGTTGTAGCCAGATCCTTCCTCGCCCTTGGCGAATCCGGCGATGATTTCGGACAGGTTCGACTTGGTCAGTTGGTATTCGTTGGGCACCGAAATGCCGTAGCCATCGTCCCAGATCGAGATCACAGCCGGAACTTCCAGAACCCCTATCGCGTTGACCGATTCCCAAAACACACCCTCAGCACAACTCGCGTTGCCGATACTGCCAAACGCAACTTCGTTTCCAAAACGGGAAAACTGCCCATCCGGATCCAGAGTGGGAAACTCTCGGTAGACCTTGGATGCTTGTGCCAGACCCACCAAGCGAGGCATTTGGCTGCCGGTCGGTGATTGGTCCGCCGACGAATTAAATCGATCAGTCTGACGAACGAAGGTACCGTGCTGATCCACCAACTCGGTGGCGAAGTGAGCGGTCATTTGGCGGCCGCCGGACCAGGGTTCTCTTATTGGGTCTGAATCTGCGTAGAGCTGCGCAAAAAACTCCTGCAGGGTGATCGCTCCTAGCGCCAACATCCAAGTTTGATCCCGATAGTATCCAGAGCGAAAGTCCCCTGGCCTCACCTGCTTCGCCAGGGCAATCTGCGCCAGCTCCTTGCCATCACCGAAGATTCCGAATTTTGCTTTGCCGGTCAGAACCTCACGCCGCCCCAAAAGACTCGCCTCCCGGCTGCGCAAAGCAAGTCGGTAGTCTTCAACCAGACTGTCAAGCCGCGATGGGTGAAACGACCTTGTCAATCCTGGGCTGCTCTCGCTCATGCTCTAGTTCGGCTCCACATGCGCGCCGTTCGCGTGGGCAACCGAGAACAGGTCATCCCCTGACGCGGCCAGCAACTCTCTGAGCAGCGCAATATTCATTCGATGCCCGGACCGCTCCGCGGTGACCTTGCCGCGAACCGGGTAACCCAACAGATAGAGGTCACCAATAATGTCCAGCACTTTGTGGCGGGCAAATTCATTTTCGAAGCGTAGCTCGGTGTTGAGCACTCCTTCATCTCCGACCAGGATGCAGTTGTTCAGCCGCCCACCAACCGCCAAACCCAACTCCGCCATCATCGCCAAGTCGCTCATAAAGCCGAAAGTTCGAGCCGAGGCAATCTGATCGGTGTAGTGATCCGCACCGTCGAGTTCAAAGGCACAAGTTTGGTCGCCCACCGGTGGTGGGTAACTCAACTGATACTCGACCGAGAATCCGTCGTAGGGTTCGACGCGCAAACGGCGATCGCCATCTTCGATTTGATAGACCCGGTCAATTATCACTTCGCGACGACCGACCGGCTGATCCAGCACCTCAGCCTTGCGAATCGCCTGGCAAAACTCGGCGGCAGAACCGTCCAACACCGGGATCTCGCCGTTAACCCGAACCATTAAGTTGGTAATGCCAAATGCGTGCAGTGCCGACAGCAGATGCTCCACCGTCTTGATGTGCTCGCCGCCGCCAGAAACCGTGGTCGCGTAATTGGTGTCGGCAACGCTGCTGACGTGCGAAGGGATCACACTGCGACCTGGGATAGTCATGAAATGGATACCGGTGTCGGGCGGCAGGGGGTGCATAGTCATTGCCGTGTCTTGCCCGGAGTGCAGACCAATCCCCGAGAGTACGGCTGACCCCGACAGGGTACGCTGAGGACGATCACTGCGCTCGATTAAGGAAAACACCGGGGGCGAGCGAAACTTTTCAACCGCACCAATTTTCATGGCTCGTCGTTCTAGCGACCGGCGCAAACCATCGTCGGCCGAAATCTGAAGAGCGAAACCAAACCCCTGATTCAGGCGTTCGATAACGCTGTTCAGCGACAAGGGTTTCTCCAAATAGTCCAAGGCACCCATTTTGATTGCCGAAGCGGCAGTCGAGGTCGTCCCGTGCCCGGACATCACGATCACTGCAACCGCGGAGTCGATCTCCAAGAGCTCTTGCAAGGTTTCCAGGCCGTCTCGATCCGGCAGCCAAACATCCAAGAAGGCGACCCGCGGACGGTGTTCTCGATACAGGGCAAGCGCTTCTTCACTGCTTCCCGCACACAGCGGTTCGCACCCTTCATCGCGCACGATTTGCGCCAAGGTACTACGAATGCCCGGTTCGTCATCAACGATCAAAACATGGTTGCTCATGCTGGCTACGATCCTTCTTGGTGCACTTCTTGAGTAGATCCACGGAAGGCTGATTGCACCTCCACCACCTCCGTGGCATTGTAGCCCTAGTGGCCTATCCCAGTCCCAAGTTCCTCGTCCCCAAACCGCAGGACATCCGCGTTGGCGATCCATTCCCAACCCCGCAGTCCGTGGCCCTGCGAGGTCCTTGGTCCGAAGACCTGCCCCATTCCTTCGCTGCCGGCGCCAACACCCGGTGGTCGATCGAGATCCAGATCGACGCTGAGATTCCGAGTCAGCACTATCGATTGAATCTCACTGGCTCGGGTGCGGTCCTCCAGGCCTCGGACCGCGCTGGGGCATGGAATGGACTGCAAACCACTCGCCAATGGTTGCAGGCACACCAAGCGCTTCCTCAAATATCAGCGCTGTCGGTGATCGATGGCCCGGATTTCGTACGCCGGGGAATCACACTCGACATCAGTCGTTGCCGGGTGCCGCAAATGGGCCAGCTCTACGACTTGGTCGATACCCTGGCGGGATGGAAGATCAATCAACTCCAACTCTATACCGAACATACCTTCGCCTATGCAGGCCACCAACCGGCGTGGGACGGATGCTCTCCAATGACCGCGGAGGAGATCCATGCATTGGGGGCCTACTGCGCCCAGCGCCAGATGCGACTGGTGCCCAATCAAAACAGCCTGGGTCATTTTCATCGTTGGTTGAAACACGCCGCATACCGTCCGCTTGCCGAGTGCCCACAGGGAATCGAACACCCTTTTAGCTCGGCAATCGAGCCCTACGGACTCTGCGCCACTGATCCACGAGTATTCGATTTGCTCAGCGACCTCTACGGTCAACTGTTACCCCAATTTGACGGCGATCGGGTACACGTCGGCTGCGATGAAACCATCGACCTAGGCCGGTGTCGCTCGAAGTCCGAGGCTGCCGCACGGGGAGTTCCGGCCCTGTTCATTGACTATGTGCTGCGCCTGCGCCAACTGGCCGCCCGCTGGGACCGCAAGCTGGAGATCTGGGCGGATACCGCGTTGGCGAATCCAGAGATGGTTGATCAGCTCCCAGACGACGTGCGCCTCCAAGTCTGGGGTTACGAGGCCGAGCACCCCTTTGACCAACAATTGAGTCTGTTGCACGGTAGAGACATTGACGTCTGTCCGGGTACCAGCAGTTGGTGCAGCTTGGCGGGGCGGTCCAACAATGCTCTGGCCAACCTGCGTGCGGCGGCGCAAGCCGGAGTCGGCCATGCAGCGGGTTATGTAATCACCGATTGGGGCGATTACGGGCACCCGCAGCCGCCTTCAGTGAGCACACTGGGCTACCTCGCAGGTTCGGACTTGGCGTGGAACACGGGTGGCCGAGCCAGTGACCAGTACCGAGATTTGTTGCAGCAGCATCTAGGGGATGGCATTGGTGCAGCCCTGTTTGACCTGGGCACGGCTCACGAAGCTTTGGCCACCCCTTGTTTCAACGGCACTCCCCTGTTTCATCTGTTGTTCCATTGGCAAGATCCGCTGTCTCATGGCCGCTATCGGGGTCTGGGAGCGAGCGATCTCGAAACCACCAGGCGTGCGATCGAGCGGGTTGTTGATCCCCGGAGTCACCCGCTCAAGAACGACATCCAGTGGATTCGGCAAGGACTGCAATTGTCGTGTGATCTAGGTCTGGCCCGACTCCAACATCACGACCGGGTGGACCAACTGCCACCCATGGTTCGCGCCGATCTCGCCGATCGGCTGGCTACTTGGAGGTCGGATTACGCCGAACTGTGGCTGTCGACGTCGAGAACCGGCGGGTTTGAAGAATCGGTGGCACCACTTGAGTCGCTGGGGGTAGCGCTTTCCAGCAGCTGACGCTGATCAGCATCGGTCACCTTGCGCGCTCCCAAGTAGAACGCCAACACTCCAAACATCCCAATCACGTGGTACAAATCATTGTGATTGAAGTTGCGATGCAAGGCGAATCCTGAGCGTTGGATGATCGAGGCGAGGGCAGTGATGCCAATCGCAGTCAGCCACCAGCGCATACTCATTTGCTGGTGTCCGCGCACCAAGGCGGTTGCCGCTAGCAAGCCGACCACCACCAGAGCGAATCCATAGCCAGCGACCACGAACCTAAAATCAATGTGCCGAGCCATCCACGCCGCATAGACCAGGAAATGCGCTCCGGCAAGTAACATCACAACCGTGCGCAGCGGATTGCGGGCGCTGGCGTAGGCAGTGCCCACCATCATCGAATAGCTCGCCAGCCCCATAGCAAAAAAGACAGTGCGCCACAGACCGTTGTCCAACCAACTGGGCGACTGCACCGCAAACGCATGCGCGACCCCGCCAGCCAAAGCGGCGACCGCCAAAGCGATCAAGGCGACGGCCCAATACGAACGGGCACTGGAATGGGCGCCTAGTTGCGAAATGGAATTCTCCTTCCACAGGCGGCGCGCGCACAGCACAGCAACTAATGCGACCAACAAATCAGTGAAAAACGTCATCGGTTCAGAAATCGGCACGCGGCTATCATTGCGGCACGATTCGCTGCGGTCAAGAGCAGTCCATCATGCCCCCCCTCACGCCTGCCAAACCACCCGCAACCCCAACCGTGATCCAAGCATCGGGAACCCTGGCTTGCCAGGATTTGTTGTTCGACCGCTTGGATTCCCTGTTTAAGAAATACCAGACCCAGCCGGACTTTCGCTCGCAGATCTGGGTGGTGGTTCCAACTCGCGTTCTGCTTCGCCACCTACAGCACCGAGCGGTGGAAAGGTTCGGCGCGACACTCGGGTTGCGCTTCTGGACTCTCGGCGCTCTGGTGCGCTCCCTGATCGCCGGCGATCGGCACCACTCGGAAGCCATCCATAACAGCGTACCTAACGATGAGAATCCTACCGGCGACGACCTGCTGTTCGAGATCCTTGCTATGCGCCACCTGGCAGAATTGCGCGATACCAGCTTTGAACGCGCTCGAGGTCCAGGCGGCGCGCTGCGAGATCTGGTCGATGCGGGGGTCGAGATTGAGCATCTCGGCAGTGTCATCGAACAGCTCGGCGACGCGGAGGTGTCCGGCAAGGACATCCAACGAGCAGAACAACTGTTGATCGCTTGCGGGAAAACGCTGCAAGCTGCCGAGCAAGCGGGCATCTTCCCCGCTCGGCTGCGCTATACCCGGGCAACCCAAGCGTTGGACCGAGCAAACCAAAATCCGCACTCCGGCGCGAGCCCAAGCTCGCTGCTGGTCTATGGCTTTGCCGACCTCACCGGAACCGGAGCTGATTTTCTCCAAACCCTGGTCAACCGTTTCCACGGAACGGTGATCCTGAATCGCCCCCCCGAGCCGGACGCCGCGACGCCGATTCCCGCGATCGATCGTTACCTAGAACGCTGGCAATCTCGGCTCGCTCCCGCAGTTACCAAACCCCGGTTGCTCCCATCACCAAACGTCACGGTATTTCGCGCCGCCAAGCCCGCCGAAGAAATGCGCGAAATCGGAACTCGCATTCGAACACTGCTGGAGCAAGGGGTTGCGCCATCGTCGATTGGCGTGGTGCTTCGCCAGCCGCAGGTCTATGCGCTGCCAGCGCTCAACGAACTGACCCGCCTGGAGATCCCCTGTTCGGCGCCAGGGCTGCCTGGGTTCCTGCTGCCCAGCGGGCGGCGTATCCGCGCTCTGTGCGACCTCCTCGATCACGGCGAAGCGACACCCTTGGACCGCTGGCTCGACGCCCGCTGGGAGACTGGTTTTTCGCAAACTGGCTGTCGGGAGGTTGGCTCTAGGGAGGCCAGTCCTCTAGAGACCGACCCAGGTGATGACCTGGCCAGCGGAATACCAACCTTCGAGGTTCGCCGCCGTTTGGCACTCACCGGACTGCGGACCCTGGGCCATCTAGCGCGCCTAGAAGTGGACAACGAGAGCGATACCTCCACCGAGGGCGGTAGGCAGGCGAGGTGGCGCGACGAAGCGAACCAGGTTCTCTCACTACTACACAGGTGGCATTCCGGAGCGGGCGTTAACCATGCCCATCAGCTGGCCCAGCTGTTCGAAATTCTGCGCTGGCCCGAGGAGGAAATTTCGGCGATGGACTTCGGTCCGCGGCTTCAACCTCTGGAACTAGAGCTTTCGTTCGATGAGTTTCGCTACTGGCTGAAACGTTCTACTGAAAAGGATGGACGAACCGACTCGGATCCATGGACGCTCGGCGGCGTCCGCGTCCTGCGAATTCAAGACGCTCGGGACGTAACCTTTTCCCACCTGTTCATTCCAGGGATGAGCCGGGGGCTCTTTCCAAGAGCCATTCAAGGCGACGCCGAGTTGCGTGAAGAATTGCGCGAGTTGCTGGCCGGCGGATTGGTACCCGACTTGCCTTTGGCAAGTCGATTCCATGACGAGGAAAGATATTTGTTCGCGCAACTATTAAGCGCTGCACCCACAGTGACTCTCAGCCATTCGGAACGCAATCTCGACGAACGTTTGATGCCCCGGTCTTCGCTGCTGAGCCTGCTTCCGGCAGAAACCACGACCCAGGTACGCGGTGGGGTCCCCAATCCACAGGAGCCAGAGTTTGCACAATTCTGGAGCACTCTCAGCCCCTTTCAACGCCGGATTCAAGCGGGTCTTTGGGGTCGCAAGCTGCAAGGGGACGAATTGTCAGCACAGGCGACCGCGGTACTGAACGAGTACAACAGCGAGGGACCCAGTCCCTACTTGGGTTGGATTGGCCCTTCCCAAGACGCTGGCGATCGACGCAACCGAACCGTCTACGTCACCCGTCTGGAAGGCTACGCTCGGTGCCCGTGGCAAACCTACCTGCGGAACTTCCTCCAGGTACGCCAACGCCAAGACCCCGATCTGATCGCCCCAGATCTGCCCCCATTGGCCGTCGGTGCGGTGGTGCACGACCTGCTTAAGGACATCGCCATAGCCAACGGCGTCCCCAGTGGCCCTTGGCAGCGAGTGGTCGAGAGCCAGCCGCAGGCCATGACTTGGCCCAACCAGGAGGCACTACAAGAAATGGTGATCCTGGCGGCTCACAATTACACCGATCGTCAAGGAGTGCGCTTGCCTGGCTATGCCGAGACCCTGGCTCACGCGGTTGCCGCGACGCTTCAACGGGCTCAAGCGGCAGACCTTCAGACCAAAACCCAAGTTGTGGCCGTGGAAAGCGAAGGTGTGGCCCAGTTCGATCAGCAAACGGTCGCTTTCCGCGTTGACCGACTGGAGCTGCGCGACGGTTCCCTATTGGCCACCGATTTCAAAACCGGTAGCCGCGCCCAGACCGGACGGCCCGCCACCCAGATCGGTAAGGCCCAATGGCTACAACTCCCTACCTACCTGTTGGGCGGAGCGGAGCGCGCGCAGTTGTTGTTCATTGGCGACCGCGATCACCCGCAAGGCTTGGAGGTTGGCCTGGGCCTCGACGACACCAAGGCCGAGGAAACGTTTCGCGAACTGGCGGCGACCTTGTCCCAAGGCTGGAAGCAAGGGCGCTTCTTTCCTCGAGTCCTTACGCACTCCGGAAGTCGACCTCGAACCTGCACTTGGTGCGAATTTGCTGAAGCCTGCTCCGAACGGGATCCCTTCGCCCGCGATCGAGTCAAGGAGGCGGTCGAGGCCGACAGCCCAGCAAATGGTGTCTGGAGGGTGAGGATCGGATGAGCAAACAACTGGATCTATTTGCCGACGGCGCCGGTCCTCCAGAGACAGGGCCTTCAAAGACTGAGACTTCAAAGAGCGATTCTTCAGGGGCAGCAGCTTCCGAGAGTACTGCTTCGGGGAGCGAGGCGTCGGAGAGCGCTGCTTCGACAGCCACCGACTCCGCCGCACGACAACGCGCCGCCTGCACCTTTGATCGCCCGGTCACCGTCGAAGCCGGGGCTGGTACCGGGAAAACCACTTTGTTGATTCACCGTCTACTGGTCTGGACTCTGGATGCTGGGTGGAAGCACACCGCCTCTCGAAAAAGAAGCCAAGGCGCACCGCCGCAAGAGATCGCCTCCGAGCGCACCGCAGGGCAGATCCTCGATCGGATCGTCGCCATTACCTTCACCGAAGCCGCGGCAACCGAATTGGCAGATCGCTTCATCGCCGCAGTTACTGCGGCGGCCAACCTGGAGTTTCCACCCGGCTTTGACCGTACCTGGATCGAAACGGATGACGCCACCGTGCAACAACGCACGCGATGGCTGATGCCGCAGTTGGACCGTGCTCATATTTCGACGATCCATGCATGGTGTTTCGAAGTATTGCGCCGGCACCCATATGTCGCCGAGGTTCAGCCCGACCTGGAAATCCTGGCCGACGCCCAACAGATCGAGGCTGTGGCCCGGCAGGTAGTGGAAAAGCACTATGCTCTCGCCTATCAAGAGGGTTACGACGCCGACTTGGTCCGCCTGGGGGAAGAAAAGATCGGGCCTAGGGATCTGATCGAGATTGCCCGTACCTGGATCACAGCCGACTGGAACTTAGATCGCCAACTCCCCGAAGACGACGGACTCTCCACCGCGCTCGAAGTGATCTGCAGCAGCGCCCACGCCTTGGCTGACGCCGCTGCGCCCAGCCTGGCTGCCCTGGGCGGCAAGAACCTGGCCCCTTTAGTAGTTGAAGCGGCGGAGGCCACAGCCCAGCTCGGTGGCAGCGACCCCGCTCAAGCATTGCAGCAACTCAACGACCTGTGGTCCGACAAGCTGCGGAAGCGGGCGGTCTCGTGGGCCGAAGGAGACTTCAATGCCACCGAAGTCAAGGCGATTCAATCAACCTCGGTAAGCCTCGATAGCGTCAGCCAGGCAGCGGCTGGACTGGCGCTGTACCTTCCGATTCTGCGCTTCTTGGACCCCGTGCGCTGGGGACGACGGAGACGAGTTCTAGTCGCCATCCTGAACGATCTACGGGTGGCACTCAACGAAGCGTCAGCGATCACTTTCGGTGGTTTACTGCGCCGTACCGCGGAGTTGCTCAACAACCACCCGAAAGTTTCTCGGAGCGAGCGCAAGCGGATCGATCTGTTGATGGTCGATGAATTCCAAGATACCGATTCTCAGCAGGCATCCTTGGTAACTTCGTTGGCGTTGCACCACAAATCTGGCCCTTGCCTGATCGTGGTCGGTGACCCCAAACAATCGATCTATGGCTGGCGTAGCGCGGACTTGGAAACCTATCAACAAGTGCAAGCGGCGGTACGCGAACGCAATGGCCTGGAATTGGTGCTGACCCGAAATTTTCGCAGTACCGGCGAGATTCTGGCTGCGACCGACCACATTGTTGGCTCGCAGATGGTCCTGAATCCGGGGATTCAGCCGCTCTACCATCCACTAGAGTTAGGAGCCTCGCACGCTGCAGAACCCGGCCCAGCGGTGGAGCTTTGGCGCACCACCCCGGAACTCAAAGCCGCCGAAGCCACCCATATGGAGGCCGAGTGGCTAGCCCATGACTTGCAGCAGAGACACACCGCAGGAGAGCTTGAGTGGCACCAAGTCGGTATCCTGATGCGCGGCAAGACGCACGTGCGAACCCTGCTCAGGGCTCTGCGTAGCCAGGGCGTTCCCTACGTGCTCAGCTCCGATGCCGGATTCCACCAGCGTAGCGAAGTGATCGACGGCGCCGCCTGGGTGCGCTTGGTGGCGGATCCCACCGATGAAGTCGCGCTGCTCAAAGTCTGCCGATCTCCGGTGGTCGGCATCCCCGACGCCGCCCTTCTACCCTTGTGGACCGGAGACTTCGTGCAACTGATGGCGGGTTTTGACAAACCGGACGGCGAAACCGAAACCCTGCTGCGAAATCAACTTACCGAAGCAGCGGCCAGCCTAGGTGAGATTCCCGGCCTAGAGCGAATCGAAGGATGGGTCGAATTGGCGAACTCTAGCCTGAACCAAATTGGCGCTCTGCGCCAGACCCTGCGGCAACACTCTTTCGTCGAGTTCATCAACCGTTTGCGTGAGGTAACCGCGATTGAATCGATCGAAGCGCGACGCCCGGAAGGCGAAGCGCGAACGGCAAACCTGGAAAAACTCTTCGACCAATTGGTGCAACAAGTGGAAGAGTCAGGTGGCGACACCCACGCTGTGTTGCGCGTGTTGCGACGCGGCATCTTCTTTGAACTTCCAGCCGAAGAAGCGCTCTCCTTGACCCCGTCCGACGGTGCGGTCCAAGTGGCAACCATCCATGCCGCCAAGGGTTTGGAGTTCGATCATGTCTACCTGATTCAAACCGGCTCAGGTGGCGGTCACGACGACACCACCCTGCAAGTAGAACCGACCCGGCCGGGCGCCACCTTGATCCGCTCGGTCGCACATCCGCAATGGAGCCACGGCAGGTTGCGCCGCAAACAGGTGACCGAGGCCGAGTCCTTGCGGCTGCTCTATGTCGCTCTGACCCGAGCCAGGCGGCGCTTGGTTGTCAGCCTGCCGGGAAAACCGAGAGCCAACACGTTGGCCAAGCTGATTGACTCGACGATTGCCGACAGCCCCAATACCTGGCTGGAACGGGACCTCACGGACGCTCCAGATCAGGACCTCGACCGCAACCTCGACGCCGACGGTGACCAAACCCTACCTAACCCCGCTTGGACCTCCTTGGCTGCTCCGCTGGCACTGCATCAGACGCCGACCGATCTTCCAGATGACTGGATTTCGGATCATGGGGCTTCAGATCATGGGGTTGCAGCTCAGTCGTCTCCCAACAGCTCGAGAGCGTCTGCCGACCCCTCGGACGAAGCACACCACCGGCAACGTGGAGAGGTCATTCATCGCCTGTTGGCAGAGATCGATCTCAGCAGCGCTGACTCCCAGCTACCCTCTTCGGTTGCCGACCAGGAAGATGCGGTCGACTTCTGGCAGCGATTCAGCGCGACCAGCAGCGGACAGAAGTTGCTTGAACTGGGATCTGCAAACCCAGAAGGGGGCTGGCTCCGAGGGCGCGAAGTCGATGTCCTGGGTGACGCCGACCTGCTGGGAGACGTGAAAAACGCTGTCTACGCTACCGGTCGGCTCGACCTGTTGTACCAAGATTCCGCAAACACCTGGGTCATTGCCGATTTCAAGACCGGCACCCCGAAGGACCTCAGCGCCGCGGTCGAGCACTTTCGCCCCCAGCTCAGCTTCTATGGTCAAGCACTGCAGCATGCTCTCGACTTGGAACAAATGCCGCGGCTAGAGCTTTGGTTTGTCGATCTGGATCGAATCGAAGAGGTTGTGCCTTAGGGGACACAAAGAGAAATTTGTGCCCCCCTACTCCAGGTATCCGAGCGCCCGAAGCTGCTCAAGATCTTCAGCCTCAAGACTCGGCGGCGGCAGTTCATCAGACAGCGCCAGGCCCTGCTGCACCTGGCGTATCCAGCGCGCCAAGTCATCACCAGGAGAGCTCTTGGGGGCGACCAAGTTGATTTCTTCTTGCGAATCATCGGTCAGGTCATAGAGGCGGTGGACGTCTGAGGGTATACGGACAATTTCCTTGCGCCCACCCTCGATCCGAGCCAATTCCAGCAGGCCGTTCTGACGCACTCGCTCACGGTTTTCATCGTTCTTTACGGCACCTCGATGTGACTGAAAGTAGGTCACTCGGTCGGCAGCGCTGGAGCTAGCCTGGCCCAGCAACTCGGGGGCCCAATTCCAGCCACCAAACAGCTCTGCCCCTTCTACTTCGAGCAAACTCAACAAGGTGACAGGTAGGTCGATATTGAGCGAGGGGTCGGCAATCACCCCTGGGTTAATCTTGCTATCCCAAGTGATCGCCATCGGTACCCTCAGTGTCGCGTCATAGACGTGTCGACCGTGCCCGGTATAGCCGTGTTCTCCCAAGCTCTCGCCGTGATCGGCGACAAACACGATCAATAACTCGCGGTCTTGCTTGAGCGCCCGAATCCAGTTCACCATCGTGCCGATGCGATCATCGGCAAAGGCGATCTCTGTGTCATAACGGTTGCTCTTTGAGCGTGCGCCATCCCCTTCAATCCCCATACGCGCGGCAAACCTCGGCCAATATTGATAGGGGCCATGCGGTTCTACGTAGTGCAACCACAAGAAATAAGGCCGCGCTGAGTCCTCTGCTTGATACGTCTGCAGCCATCGTTTGCCGGCTTGATTGACATCGTCAGCGTTGGATTCCGAGGCGAACACCAGCCAACGCTTGCGCTCCAACACCGGGAAGTAATCCTCAAAGTGCTCCCCTAGTCCTGAAATCTTGTCGCGTAAAGTCCAGTTGGCAACAAAGGCGGCGGTGCGGTAGCCGCGTCGTTTGAGCAGCTTGGGCAAAGATGGCAGACCTTTGCGCATTGCCACCCCGTTTCTGGTGGCACCGTGTTCATGGGGGTGCAACCCGGTGAGCATCGAGGTCAACGCGGGCGCGGTCAAAGGCTCGACCGTGCGGGCATCAGAAAAACGCACCCCCTCAGCCATCAATTGATCGAGAAATGGGCTGGTGGTGCGCGAGTAGCCGTAGGACGCCAAACGATCAGCCCGCAGAGTGTCGACGGAAATTAGCAGGACATTGGGCGCGCGCTCAGCAGCGGCAAGCGGTACCGAAACAAACGATGCGACGATCTGCAGTACTAGTAGAACCGCACCGCCGAGGTATGGCACCTTGCCTCCTTGCTCCCTAGCCATCTAACGAAAACCTCCCAAGACTCAATCGACGGCGCGCACTGCAACCGCTTCAAACAAAGCATTGTCTCGACCACCAACCAAACGACCGAACTCATACCCCAATACCCTATCGTCGAGTTGAAATCCTTTCGACGAAAGAAATCGAGAATAGGGCGGATAGCCGAGTACGTACGTCAGTACATAGGCTGTTGTAATCAGAATAACCATACCTTGATTTTTGGTTTGACGCCGGTCGCGGCGAGCGCCCCGTCAGCCAAGGATAGCGAGCCTCGGCGCTGGATCAAAGACCTTGCCTCGGGCTCGCCGGGGCGTGCTAGCCACCGATATAAGACATCTCCACCCGCGGCTTCCCAGTGGTCGCCGCGGAAGTGCCGATATCGACCAGCTCGGCGCGTTGTTCCGAGTAGCGATCCACCCGTTGTCGCCAGACGGTATCAATCAGATCCACCAGTTCTTGATCCGACACTCCGGCTCGAAGCGGAGCCCGCAAATCGATTCCTACGCTGGCAAACAGACAGGTGTAGAGCACCCCGTTGGCTGCCAGCCGGGCGCGGGTGCAGTCTTGACAAAACGGATCGGTCACCGAAGCAATGACCCCGATCTCGCCTCCGTCGTCCAGCCGGTAGCGACTGGCGACCTCCCCGGGCCGGGTCGCCGGCAACGACTCCAGCGCGTAATTCAACTCAATGCGCCGGCGCATCTCGGCCGCCGAAACCACCATCTCGGGTTTCCAGCCGTTGGTCGATCCCACATCCATGAATTCGATCAACCTGACAATCACTCCCGCTCCAGACAATCGATCGATGATCGGCACAATTTGCTGGTCATTGACCCCGCGCACCACGGTCACATTGACCTTCACCGGGGTCAACCCTGCGGTCACCGCCCGCTCAATGCCCAAAAGCACGCGATCAATATCCATCTTGGTGTCGGCTGCGTCCTGAGCGACCTCTGAATCAAGCGCGTCCAAACTCACGGTCACTCGATCCAAGCCCGCCGCGGCAAGTTCCTGCGCCGCATCGGCCAGCAGCACTCCATTGGTGGTCAGCGCCAAATCTAGATCGGGATGATTGCGACGTAGGGCGGTGATTAAACTGGGCAAATCTCGGCGCAGCAACGGCTCGCCGCCAGTGATCCGCACTTTGTCGACTCCGAGCGAGACAAACAGGTTCACTACCGCGCCGATCTCCTCATAGCTGAGGATCTCTGAACGCCCGAGAAACATCGCCTCGTCGCCATAGACCTCGCGTGGCATGCAGTAAGGACAACGCAAGTTACAACGGTCGGTCACCGACACTCGGAGGTCGGTCAGGCAGCGACCGAGCTGATCGTGCAGTGGGGTATTCATCGCTATTGAAGTCGAGTTATCGGACCTGGGTGTCCGGCTCTAGGTAGGTTGCGAGGGGTCAGGGTTCGCCAGCACTGCCTCTTTTTGAGATCGCCGATATTCGACGATCTTGGCGGCTAAATCGTCTGAACAACCCGCCAAAATTTGTACCGCAAAGATCGCCGCGTTGATCGCACCCGCCTTGCCGATGGCAAAGGTGGCGACCGGTACGCCTTTAGGCATCTGTGCCATCGACAGCAAAGAGTCCAGCCCATCCAGCGACCAGGCCTGTATCGGCACCCCCAAGACCGGCCGCGGAGTCAGAGCCGCGACCGCGCCCGGAAGAGCAGCCGCGCCGCCTGCACCAGCAATGAATACTTGGCAACCGCCGTTTTCTTGCTGTCGAATGAAGTCTGCCAACTCGTCGGGAGTGCGATGCGCAGACAAAACGCGAACTTCGGAATCAACACCGAGGGTCCGTAAAGTCTCGCGGCAATGTTCCATCGTGCTCCAATCGGAGCTAGACCCCATGACGATGGTGACCGGTGCGCTCATAGCGCCAAATCTAGCACGAGCGTGTTGTCAGTCAGCCGCGCTTTGTGGAGCGAATGACTCGCGGGCAATCACCTTGGCAAGAAGGATCAAACCGACCAAATTGGGCAACGCCATCAGACCATTCATCAAATCGGAAAGCGTCCAGACGAATCCCAGCGAACGCACCGTTCCGACAAAGATCGCAACTACAAAGAGCATGCGATAGGGGGTTACGGCGCGACCCCCAAGCAAATATTCGAGGCACTTCTCGCCGTAGTAGCTCCAGCCAAGAATGGTTGAGAAGGCAAACATGGAAAGCGACACCGCAACCACGACGCCACCGATTCCGCCCATGCCGGCAGTAAACGCCTCCTGGGTCATCGCCGCGCCTTCGGCTCCTCCACTCCAGGCACCGGTGACCAGCAAAGCAAGTCCGGTCAAGGTGCAGACCACCAAAGTGTCGATAAAGGTCTGGGTCATGGAGACCAGAGCCTGAGTTTTTGGCGTTCGCGTCTGAGCAGCCGCAGCCGCGATCCCGGCCGAACCGAGGCCGGACTCATTGGAGAAAATTCCGCGGGCGACCCCATAACGAAGTGCCGATCCTGCCGCACCGCCCACCGCTGCAGACCCGCTGAAAGCGCTAGAAAACACCAACGACAAGGCTTCTGGAATGCGCTCGGCAAAGGCGACCAGAACCCAAAGACAACCCGCCATATAGAGCAAAATCATCACCGGTACCAAGACTCCGGTAACCCGGCCGATCGAGCGAATGCCGCCAAACAGGACAGCGCCGGCGACCACCGCCAACACCACTCCGGTGATCCAAGGCTTGACGCCAAAAGCACCATCAATCGCCGAGGCCACCGAGTTCGATTGCACCATGTTGCCGATGCCAAAAGCGGCGATAGCGCCAAACACCGCGAACGCCACCGCTAACACCTTGCCAAAAGAACCACCAACACCGCGCTCCAAGTAGTACATCGGGCCGCCGGATTGCTCACCGTCTTCGTCAGTCTTGCGGTATTTCACCGACAGCAGAGCTTCGGAGTATTTGGTCGCCATGCCAAACAAACCAGTCATCCACATCCAAAACAGGGCCCCTGGGCCGCCCAAGGAAATCGCGGTGGCGACACCGACAATATTGCCGGTACCCACGGTCGCGGCAAGCGCCGTCATCAGCGCCTGAAAATGGGATATATCTCCCTCAGCCCCCTCTTCCCGGCGAACGATCAGCCCCAAATAGAGAGCCTTACCGAGCTGGGTGAACTGAATGCCACGCAGCCGTAGAGTCAGGAAGACTCCGGTGGCCAGCAGCAGCGGAATCAGCAAATAGGGACCCCAGACAAAGGACGAGGCGCTGCCAATCCAACGTTCAAATAAGTCGATCATGATTTTCGCCTTTCATTGCTAACGGTGGGAATAGACGCCGAGAGCGCAATTCTAGAAATTGAATAACTCGTCGAAGGCCGACTTGGTATCGGTACCGCGTTTGGATTCACTCTCTGACTCAATGGTTTGCCGAGCCTCGAATGAGGCGCACTGGTTGGCCTTGGCTTTGTTTGCCACCGGCTCGACTTCCTCTACCCGGCACTCATTGACGGCAGCCGTATCAAAGTGCCGACAATGGGTGCAGGTGTGCAGATCGGCTCCGCAACCTTCACACGCGGCCGTACTGTCTCCAGTCTTGACCTCAGCGTGCGCGCCACAGTCTCGACAGCGGAAAACACTGCTTCCAGGAGCTCCCAACCCGCGTCCCCGGGGCGCATCGCCTCGTTCTCGACGCACCCCAGTGTCGCGCCGGCTCTCGCCAGCATCGTCATCTTGATAACCCGGCTGCCGGTACTTTTGACTCATCGCTCGGTGATTCTACTCACTGTGATTCTCGCCGCACCGTCGATTGTTCTGTTTAGGCCGAAAGAGCCAAATTGGAGCATTCGAAAACCCGCTCTGCCGGAAGCCGCGATTCGAGCTCAAAACGACACCACTGCAACATCTCGGTTTCCAGGCTACGCTCAAAACCGAGCCCGTCGTCGTGGGCCGAAAATTCCTGAGCAAGAAACGGATCGTCGGGATAGAGCTTTTCCAGATTACGCAGAAAGGGCTTGGGCATGCGGAAGCTACCAAACGAAATCGAGTGGATCGATTCTCCCGCGAGCCGGGCGAACACCTGATTAAACAAGGCCTCGTAATGCTCCTGGTAGTCCACAGTCCAAATCAAGGGGTCGAATCGCAGGCCAATCGGCCAGCCACGCTGCGCCAACCCGGCCAGCGTCGTCAGTCGCCTTTCAACGCTGGGGACGCCGGGCTCCAACTCATCGGAATCGGGCTGCGGAGTAAAGCTCATCGCCACCACGCAGTTGGGGATCGCTTCGCGCTCCAGCAACGCCTGAACTTGCACGCTCTTGGTCCGCAACTCAAGAAACGCCTCGGGTCGTGACGAGAAAAAATCCAGCGCGTCACCGGCAAACCCGGTCAAACGATCCAGCGCTAGGCTGTCGCAGTCATAGCCGGAGAAGAAGCACACCGAGTCATGCCCCTGGCAAGCGGCATCGATCTCAGCAGTCATCTCAGCAGTGAACTCATCCCAATTGACGAACAGTACGTAGTGAGCAGATCGAAACATGCCCTGCAGGAAACAGTAGCGGCAATCGTAGAGACAGTTAAGCAAATGAGAAAAGTAGAAATTGCGCTGGTGACCGATAGCGTAACTGGGGGGTGCAGGGAGCACCTTGCGACCAAATTTATGCGCCAGAATCAGCGCAGGTTGTTGTTTCTGCAACCGAAAATCTTGGCGCTTGCGATTGAGGATCTCGCCATATCGGTCGATCGAAATCACCCGGGCACGAGGTAACTTGTTCAAGATTCGCTGGGTGCGCGGATGTTCAGCGACTTCGCGCTCCAAGTAGATGGTCTCGATCATCCAGCCGACTCCGAGTCACCATCCCGACTGAGTACCTTTTGGAGTTGCGCCAAAACTTCGCGGGCCGAACCTGCACTCAATTCCTCGGGCTTCGGGATGTCAATGCCGAGAGCGCGAACCCGTTCTAGGGCTCTTTGCAATTGGACCCGCTGGCTAGCGGTAAAACGCCAGCGCTCCTGGAAGGCTGCGACCAACGACAGAGCAGGCCGGCGAGAACGCACCGACTTGGCCACATCAGCGAGCTTCTCGATCCAATCAACCAGGAACGATGTGTGCTCGGCCATGGCCTGCTCGATGACGCCAGCGTCCAATCGATCGATCCCCCGCTGCGGCCCATCGACCCGCACCTTGATCACTTGCACCCGTTCCAACGACGCCAACTTGAGCGCCTCCGGATAAAACCCGGCCGCCTCCATGTCATAGAGCACTGGTTCCGGGTAGCGCGTCTCAGGCTGTGCAACGGTCCTGACCTCCCCGGTGGCCTGGTCTACCGGGAATGGAAACTGAGGAAACCAAGAGTCTCCTTCTGCGGTGTTCACTCGATGGGCGATCACCAATTCACCGATCTCACCGATACCACCGGCACAGCCGACATTGAGCCAGCAGGTCGCGCGATCCGCCTTCGCGGACAACCGCCTCACCGCGGACCGTGCGTTGGCACTCCCGACTCCGCTGATCGCTAGCGCAACCGAGTCTTTGGCGAAGATCCTCTCCCCGGTGGGCTGCAGCCCCAGTTGCCGCATCAAGGGATGCGCCTCACAACGCAGCGCGCACACCACCCCAACATCAAGAAACTCCGTCAACGGTTTGCGATCCTCTCGTCAACCGATCCTCCGACCGATCCGCCAGGGAACAATTCCCATTGACGCTCCAAACCCAGCAGGTGCTGGTAGTGCTCCAGTTTGCGTCGGTAGACCTTAGCTACAGCCAGGCCACGCTTCTGAGCTCCCGGAGACAACACGCCAAGTTTCTCGACCAGCATCTCCAAGGTTGCCACTCGATCACCAGCGCTCAGCCCGGGGATTCGATATGCGTGTTCTAGCGCCATCACTCGGTATTGGTCCAAAACCTTCGTGGTTCGTGACAGTTGGTCGTTGTGCCCACCGTATTTGATCACCAACGGTTGATCGACAAAGCGCACCGGAAGCTGAGAACAGATGCGCAGCCACAAGTCATAGTCCTCGCATGCCGGCAACGACTCGTTGAACCCACCAACTTCATCGAACAGGGACCTCTCGATAATCACCGCCGACGGCGAAATGCAGCATAACGGCAGACAGCGACGGTAGATAAAACCACCCCGCTTCTGGTGGCGGTTGCGCGGATTCACCCGGCGGCCGTTGCGAATCCAAGTTTCTTCACAATGGCCGATTCGATAGCCGGATTGGTGCATTGCCGATAGTTGTACTGCCAGTTTCTCGGCTTGCCATTGGTCGTCAGAGTCGAGAAACGCCAGCCAGTGCGAAGTGGTCGACCGCACACCGTGGTTGCGTGCACGGGATACCCCACCATGCTCGACCTGCTCCAGCCGAACTTTGGGGAACCGTTGTTGCACCGCCTCTGCAGTGTTGTCGGTCGAACCATCATCGACCACCACAATTTCATCTGGAGTCCGGGTTTGGGCAAGTACCGACTCAACCGCCTGCAGAGTCTGTTCACGACGGTTGTAGGTCGGAATGATGACCGCGACCGTTGGTTCAGTCACCATCACCGCCGTCTGGAGCGAATCCGACAAACTAGAGAGAAATCGAGCCTTTGCGAAAGTCGCTGGCGGCTAGCCGGACGTTGACCAACACCGCCTCGCCCTGGGCCGCCCAAGATTTGGCCTGGAGCAACGCTGGGACCAGTTCTTCCAAGGTGTTGACCGCCAGCCCTCTGCCACCATAGCCCTCTGCGACCCGGTGGTAGTCGGTGTGGCGCAGTGTAGTGGCCAAATCGTCACCCAAGATTTCCACTTGCTCGCGTGCAATCTGGGCCCAACTGGCATCGTTTCCCACCACCGCAATCACCCCCAGGCCATGACGACGATAGCTGTCGAACTCAGAGAGGCTAAAAGCGCTGGACCCGTCGCCCCAGATCAACCAGACTTCCGACTCCGGCCGCACCAATTTGGCGCCCAAAGAAAATCCACCACCGACGCCCAAGGTACCAAAGGCCCCGGGATCTAGCCAGCTCAAGGGGCCGCGCGGACGCAGGGTATAGGAGGCAGTACCGACAAAGTCTCCGCCGTCGGCCACCACCACGCTGTCGAGGTCGAGCAGCGGATCGAGGGCACGAAACAAAGCCAACGGAGTAATGCCTTCGCCGGTCACTTCGCTCGCCGTCTCACGGGCTGTCTCATGGGTCGTCTCATTGGCCTGATGATCGATTTGCTGCTCCCGTTCGGCTTCCCGCTCGCGCAACAGATCGACCCAGGCATTGCCTTCGCCGGCAGCCCCTGGCCATTGCACTTGTTGCGACAGATCGCGCACCGTGCGACCGGGATCCGCTTCGATCAAGATTTGTGGCGAACGGTTCTTGCGCGCGGTTTCTGCACTGCGGTGGATCGAAATCAGGGTTGCCTTGGCAGCGATCTGGCGTCCGTAGTTGAGCCGAAAGTCACAAACCACGCCAGCCAAAATGACCAGATCCGCCTGCTTCAGCGCTTCACTGCGCCGATGGCGAAACAAGCGCAAGTCGGCCGGCCCCAGTAGCCCGCGTGCCATCCCTGAGCAATAGCTCGGCACTCCCAGGGTTCGCACCGCCGCAGCCAGTTCATGCGCGTGCTCGGCCTCAGCCATCGCTCCGCTGCCGATCAACAACACCGGTCGTTGGGCTTTGCGCAGCTTGCGCGCCACCGCACGCAGCTGTCTCTTCGAGGCCTTGGCCATCTGCGGCAGCTCTCCAAGACCGTCCCGCTGCGGGTCTACGCCGGCGAACAACCGTCGCCGGTGCCAGGCGAGATAGCCACGGGTGGCCCGAGCGCCCAACGAGCTTCCTTTGATCGAAGAGGCAAACAACCTAGCAACGGTCTCTTCGGCATAGAGCAAGTCCACCGGACACTCGACAAACACCGGCCCGGGCACGCCGTGTGCCGATCGCCACATCGCTTCTTCCACCGCTGGGGCCAGGTCGCGTACCCGAGATACCGAGGTTTGCCATTTGACGTGCGGCGCCATCAACGCCTGTTGGTCGATGTCCTGCAAGGACCCGCGCCCCTTGAGCACCGTGGCTGTCGCCCCACCAAGAATCACCACCGGTGACTCCGCCATCTGTGCGTTCTTGACCGCGGTGATGCTATTGGTCAGACCCGGACCCGCAGTTACAGCCGCCACCCCTGGAATACCCGTGAGCCGCGCCACCGCGTCGGCGGCAAACACCGCGTTGCGTTCGTCTCGAACGTCGATGACCCGGACCCCATGACGCTCAGCTTCCACCAGGATTGGAGAAATGTGACCGCCGCACAGCGTAAACAGAAACGGTACGCCGAAACGCTCTAGAACCTCGGCGACTTGGACTCCACCGAGCGGCCTCGATTCCGCTGACTTGGATTCCGCAGCACTCGATTTCACGGACCCAGATTCCAAGGTTGTCTTTCCCGGGGACCCACCACTCACGAACCAACTCCCGCCAACACGTGGGCCTCTAGAACCGCGCAGCGCATGACGAAGCGGGCGATCACGTGGCCCGCGCTTTCCACCTCAACCTCGACCTGCGGTCGCCGTGGGTCACGGTCACTGGTGGCGCGGGCAATCAAGGACTCGCCAACTCTTGTGGGTTTCAGGAAACGGCTATCGGCACCAGCCAGCACCACCCAGGGGTGATTGACCGCCACCATCGCCGCGTGATCGGCCAGGCCAAAGACAAAACCGCCGTGTACCAATTGTTGCTTGTCAACTGCCATCGCTGCGGTGGTTTCTAACACCACCTCGGCGGTTCCAGCCCCGAGCTCGGTCACTCGACCACACAGTTCTCCCGAGATTGCGCGATGGGTGGCTACTTCCACGGTAGTCACGCCATATGGGGATAGCGGAAATCCGTGGGCGGAACCAAGGTCTCTTTCATCGCCCGTTGCGAAGTCCAGCGCATCAGATTGGCCGCCGAGCCGGCCTTGTCATTGGTTCCCGAAGCTCGGGACCCGCCGAAGGGCTGCTGCCCGACCACCGCACCGGTTGGTTTGTCGTTGATGTAGAAATTGCCCGCAGCGTGCCTGAGCTTAGTGGACATCTCGGCAATCACCCGACGATCCCGGGCAAAGATTGCTCCTGTGAGCGCGTAGGGGCTGGTGGTGTCGCACGCCTCCAGCGTCTCATCTAGACAATCGTCGGCGTAGACATGCACCGTCAGTACAGGAGCAAAAATCTCTTCACACATCAGCCGTGACTTCGGATCTTCGCTCACCACCACAGTCGGCGGTACGAAGTAACCAACCTCATCGTCCCCTTTGCCACCGGTTAAGAACTCCATGTCGTTGGAGTCCCGCACCGAAGCGAAGTAGTCCTCAACATTGTCGAACGAGGACCGGTCGATGACCGCAGCCATAAAGTTGTTGAAATCGATTGGCGAGCCGATCGTGACCTCCCCAACCATCGCCTGCAAGCGTTCGCGCATCTCTGGCCACAGGCTCTGAGGGATATAGGCCCGCGAAGCCGCCGAACACTTCTGCCCTTGGTATTCGAAAGCTCCGCGCACCAAGGCCACGGTCAGCGCTTGCGGGTCGGCGCTCGGGTGGGCAAAGACAAAATCTTTGCCCCCGGTTTCGCCGACAATTCTGGGGTAGGTCTTGTAGCGGCCAATGTTGCCGCCAATGGTTTTCCACATGCCCTGAAAGACGCCGGTGGAACCGGTGAAATGCACCCCCGCCAGGTTCGCACTGGCGAGCACGGGGTCGCCAATTTTGCGTCCTGATCCGGGAACGAAGTTGATTACCCCAGGAGGCAATCCGGCTTCCTCCAGAATCTGCATGATGACGTAGGCCGAAAGCACCGCAGTGGAGGCTGGCTTCCAGATCACAACGTTCCCCATTAGGGCCGGGGCGGTCGGTAGGTTGCCGCCAATGGAAGTGAAATTAAACGGTGTCGCGGCGAAGACAAAGCCTTCCAGGGCTCGGTACTCAACCCGATTCCACATGCCCGGTGCCGAAGACGGTTGTTCTTCCATCATCTGACGCTGAAAGTGGACATTGAAGCGCCAGAAATCGATCAACTCACAAGCAGCGTCGACCTCGGCCTGAAATACCGTCTTCGACTGGTTCAGCATGGTTGCCGCGTTTAAGGTGTCGCGCCACGGTCCGGCGAGCAAGTCAGCTGCCTTGAGAAAAACTGCCGCCCGGTCTTCCCAAGGCAACTCAGACCACTGGTGCCAAGCCGCCATTCCGTTGTTGATCGCTTGCTCAACTTCGTCATCAGCTCCCTGATGGAACTGACCCAAGGAACGCTGGTGGTCATGAGGGCAAATCATGCCACCGGTGTTGCCAGTTCTAATTTCCTCGCCACCAATAATCAAGGGAATGTCGTAGGACTCCTCGAGCATGGTATCGATTCTGCTTTGCAGCGAAGTTCGCTCAGCGGACCCTGGCGCATAGCCGCGAATCGGTTCATTGATCGGAGTGGGGACCGAAAAAACTGCGTGTGACATAACTCAGCTACTCCATTTACTTGTCTTGTTGTTGTGCTCTAGGCATCCTAATGGGACCGCTGCCGAGAATCGACTAAACCGCACCGCGCCAGACCTTCCACGCAGCCACACCCAGCCCGACAATCATCGACGCGCCACCGATCGGTGCGATCGCTCCGAGCCAGCGCGGACCGCCCAGGGCCAAACCGCCAACCGCGGCGGCAAACACCAGACCGCCACAAGCCACCCATGCGGCGCTGGCTCCGGTGGCCACTCCCCGCTGGTTGGCCAGCCCCAACAGAGCAACCGCAAAGGAAGCGATCATCCAATAACGAACCGCGGTCAACCATTGCTCCATCGCCACCGGGTCAAGGCGATCACGCAACCCGTGGGCTCCGAAAGCTCCCGCCGCCACCCCGATGGCACAGCCAAGAAATCCGAGCGCCAACCAATTCACCGGTTCTCCACTTTTGGGCTCTCCAATTTTGAGGATTCCGACCTTGGGGTCTCGGTCTCCTGCGCCCCTGATTCTGGGTGCTCTGCGAGGGGCCGTTGACCGGCAACGTCAGCCCGGCGAATCAATACCCGGGCGTGATTCGGCCAAACGCCGAATCGATCGGCTCGATCGAGATACTCGGCTCTCGACATCTCATCGCTGGCGCGGTGGATGTCCGCGTCGAGCAAAATGACCTCGGTCTCGTTCTCGTCATCGCAACGGCCAACGATCGCATCTCCCTGGATGGTCTCGACCACCAACGTGATCCCATGCAGCAGCGATTTATCTTGATGAAAGGTACCCATGATCGGCCTTCAGAGATCAGCTCACTACGGCTTCGCTGGTCGCTGACTCAGCAGGAAAGTAGCGATCAAAGGCAGCCGTCAAATCTTCTGCCACCTCGGACGCCTGCCGATTCTCGATCCGGTGCCGAGGAACGAAGTAGACCAGCTCGCCATCGCGAAACAACGCTATCGATGGGCTACTCGGCGGCACGTCGGCAAAATAGCTCCTCATTTTCTGCGTCGCTTCGAGATCCTGGCCGGCGAACACGGTCACCAAATGGGGTGGGCGTTTGTCGCTATCCGCGGCCATCCGAGCACCAGGACGGGCCTGTCCTGCCGCGCAACCACAAACCGAGTTGATCACCACCAAGGCTCCCTCGTTCGCTTGGTTGTCCATGAACTCTTCTACCTGTTCAGCAGTGGTCAGCTCGAGAAAGCCGATCTCCGTCATTTCATCGCGCATCGGTCGCACCAACAGTGGGCTATATGGCATGTCTTCAAACTCCCTATCGAGTGAATATCAACTGAGCGGTAAAAAGTACCGATAGTATTTCGTTTTCCGGTTGGACCTGGGCATCAAGGCTCAGGCCAACCCTTGTACCATTCTACTCTGGAGACCGCATGACCAACAGCCTTACCGCAAGGGCATTTCTCGGGGTGCTACTCAGCCTGGTTTGTATCCAATGTTCGTCCACCGGACTGGCCGGCCAACAGCCCTCCACGTCAACCACACCGCCTGAGTCACGACCGGTTTCCAGCGGCTGGATTAACGCCGGCTTCCTACTCCTAGAGGGGACCTACGGCACCGAGTTGGTTGCCCCGTGGGACGTGTTTGACCATGTCCAGTACCATGCCGAGGGTGGCATTCGGGTGTTCACCGTAGCTCCCTCGAAAGACCCTGTGGGGACCGCAGAAGGATTACGTATCGTTCCGGACTTCACCTTCGACGACCATCCCAACATTGACTTGTTGGTGGTTCCCAGCGCCGAAAATTCTCGCGGCAGTGATTTACAAGAGGCTGGCGTTGTCGACTGGGTGCGGCGAACCGGAACCGATGCAGATCACGTGATGTCTCTGTGTTGGGGAGCATTTGTCCTCGCCGAAGCCAACTTGTTGGACGGGCTCTCTTGCACAACCTTCCCCACCGACTACGAGAACCTCGCCCAGCGCTACCCGGAGCTGGACGTACGAGTGAACGCGTCGTTCGTCCACGATGGACCGGCGATCACCTCACAGGGTGGCCGCAAGAGCTATGACGCTGCGCTCTACGTAGTCGAGTCGCTTTATGGACGCAAAGCGGCCCAAGGAATCGCTGGCGGGCTACTGGTACCGTGGCCGCCGCAGAACCAACCACGACCGACCTTTGTCAGTGACGGCCCACCACCTTTGGAAGAACCAGCGCCGTTGGAGCAAGACGTCAGCAAGTAGCCGAGCGATCAGCCATCGACTGGTCTCGCTAGCTGCTGCGATCAGGGCGATCATCAGACCACTCTGGCTCTAGGTCTACTCCCGTGCCTTCGGCAATGCGGTTGTAATAGTTGAACAAACTGGTAACCTGAACAATGTCGTGCAGCATCGTTGGATCGATCCCAGCCTTGACGAGCACGCTAACCCGCAAAGCGTCGATCTTGGCCGGCTCGAGGGTCAGATCGACCGCAAAACCGCAGATCACACGATCCAATAAACTCAAGTCGGCTTGTCTGTAGTCGTCTTGCAGGGCGTCGGTGCGACGATCCACTTCTTCATCCGTGACACCCAGCTTCTTGACCTCAGCCCGGAAGTCATCGCCATGGGCGCGGAGTCAGTAGTAGCAATGGTTAGCGGTTGAAACGACGGTGGCAATCATCTCGCGTTGGGCTCGCGTGAGCGAGCTTGCGCCGTACATCACTTCCATATAAAGCCGCGTTGAAGCTTGCAGAACTCTCGGCCGTGAACTCTGTACTTGATTGATTTGAAAGACCTTACCGGCCCTCCGAATGGCCGCATCATAGAGCCGACGTAGTAGCCCATTGGACTGCTCTGGGGGAAGTGTTGGAACGAATGCCATCGCTGTTGGCAACTATCCTATAATCCCGCCAAGGTGCTGGATAGCACGTAAATCCATCGGGAGGGGCAGCGAGGCAGCGCAATCCCCCTTCCTGTCGCTACTCCGGAGGCAAAAGTGAGTTCCACGGTTCGACTTGTAGATAGTCCAAATCTCAGCGGAATTGACCTTCTTTCTTCGCTACCGGCCCCGATTCGGGCCGACTATGAAAACGCATGTAAGGTCGAAAAATTTGCAGCAGGCAACGAAATCGTCGCCAGCCATGATAATTCCGATGAAGTAATTTTTGTTCTCGCCGGCCAAGTGCGGATCGTAGACATGTCGGCAGCCGGACGAGATATCAGCTTCGAAATCCTCGGTCCGGGAAGCGTGGTCGGCGAACTGGCTGCGATCGATGGACGCGGGCGTTCAGCGGCAGTTAAGGCCGAAACCGATGTTTCTGTGGCCTTGATCCCAGGCTCGCGCTTTTTGGAATTAGTGACGCACCAACCCAGCGTTTCCGAGGCCATGCTCCGCCGACTTGCCACCATGCTGCGGCGCTCGACCGAAAGAATCATGGAGTTGTCCAGCTTGGGAGCTCGCAATCGGGTACACGCAGAGCTGCTCCGATTGGCCGTCGTCTCCCAAGACCGACAATCTGCGATCGTCGATCCGATGCCGGTTCACGCGGATATCGCCAGCCGGGTCAGCACAACCCGAGAATCGGTAGCCCGAACCATGGGTGAATTGCTGCGGCAGAATATCGTCAGCAAGACCGACCGGGGTCTGCTGATCAACGACTATCCAGCGCTGCGGCAAATGGTCCGCGACCTGCTGCCCTAGAGTCAGCTACCTAGATCTAGGGGAAAAAAGAAGGCGGCGGAGATCCGCCGCCTAGATAGAGGCTACGGCGGTAGCTTAGACGTATTTTGAGCACTGCCATGTGACACCCGTCACTGCCCTACGAAAAACACCGACTCTTTCTGTAACGAACACAGAATTTGTATCGAACCCCCTAGAGAACGAGCGCGTCGGCATTCATGCCGCCGCAGCCGTTCTCGTGGAACGCTCGGGAACAACCGCCGGAATAACAGGAGTCCCCACTGAATCCATCTGGATTAATGAACTCAAACCACTCCTCGACTGCGGCGCGTACCTCTTCAGCACTAGCCCCTTGTTCCGCGATCAGGTGATGGCTAAGACCCCACCAACTCTTCGCCATATTGCAAGGACAACAACAGGTGTAGGCGGTGTTGTCTGAACAACAAGGAGCCGGAATTGCCGTAAGCGCTTCTTCCTTGATCGCCTCTTGTTCTGGAGTCAATACAATGGTGTCGTAGTACTCAATGTACAGCTGCGTCCTGTCTTCGACTTCTTGCTCATGGTCATCAGTGCTCGCCCAGGCCCACCCAGTTGCGGCCAATAGCAGCGTCGCCGCTACCAGTCCAATCCACCGCCGGGAGCTAGTAGAGGTTCTTCGATTCTGTATCACTGTCATTCCTTGCTCCTTGATTTCTTTGCTGTCTGCGTTAAATCCTACCCTGACGAGATCACTCGCGACAGGTCGCGCGAGCGCCAAATGAAGTAGATCGCTGGGAAGACCACCAGCTCGGCGAGAAAGGACGTCACAATTCCGCCCACCATCGGCGCAGCGATCCGGCGCATCACGTCGGCTCCGGTGCCGATAGCCCAGAGGATCGGAATCAAGGAAAACAAGACCGTCAGCACGGTCATCATTTTCGGACGAATCCTTTGCACCGCTCCGTAATCGACCGCTTGGCGCAAGTCAGCATAGGAAGTCATTTCTCCCTGGTCTCGCCAGCGTTGATAGGCCAAGTCCAAGTACAGCAGCATCACCACCCCTGTTTCTGCCGCCAAGCCGGCTAACGCGATAACCCCAACCCAGACGGCGATCGACCAGTTGTAGTCGAGTAGCCAAAGCAACCAGACCGAACCGACCAGTGAAAACGGAATCGCCGAGAGCACCATCGCGGTTTTCACCAGGGACTTGGTGTGGAAGTAGAGAATCAGGCAGATCAATGCCAGCGTCAGCGGCACGATGAGCAACAGCCGTGCCCTCGCCCGCTGCATGTACTCGTATTGACCGGACCACAGAATGGTGATGCCCGGCGGCAACTGCACCTGCTCAGCAACCTCCTGCTGCGCTCGTTTGACCCAAGAACCAACGTCAATACCGCGCAAATCAACGTAGACCCAAGCGTTGGGTCGAGCATTCTCTGACTTGATCGCTGGGGGTCCTTCGCGAAACTCGACGCTGGCAATTTTGCCCAAGGGAATCTGGGCGCCGCTGGGAGCAGCCACCAGAATTTCGCGCAGGCTGGCTGGATCGGACCGCAATTCGCGCGGGTAGCGCACGTTAATCGGATAGCGCTCCAAACCTTCCACGGTGGTGGAAACACTCATACCGCCGATCGCCGACTGCACCACCTCCTGGACATCGGCGACCGCCAGCCCGTAGCGAGCAGCGGCTTCGCGGTCGATCTCGACGTCCAGGTAGTTGCCGCCCATCACTCGCTCGGCATAAGCCGACAGCGTCCCGGGCAGCGGTTTGACCACCGCTTCGACCTGCTCGGCAACGCGCTCCAGCTGGCGTAGATCGGCTCCGGCGATCTTGATGCCAACCGGAGTCTTGATGCCGGTCGACAGCATGTCGATGCGGGTCTTGATCGGCATAGTCCAGGAATTGGTAACTCCAGGAAACTGAATCGCCGCATCCATTTCTGCAATCAAGTCGTCTTTGCTCAGCCCGGCGCGCCATTGCGACCGATCCTTCAAAACGATAGTGGTCTCGATCATCGACAAGGGCGCCGGGTCGGTCGCAGTATCCGCGCGTCCCACTTTGCCGAACACCGTTTCGACCTCGGGAAAAGTAACCAGAATCTTGTCGGTCTGCTGCAGGATCTCTTTGGCCTTGGTGATCGAAATCCCGGGCAAGGTAGTCGGCATGTAGAGCAGATCGCCCTCCCACAACGGCGGCATGAATTCCGATCCGATCCCCTGAAGCGGAACCAAGGTGACCAACAAAACAACCACCGCGGCTACCACCACCAGCCAACGCCAGCGCAACGCCCACCGAACCACCGGTCGATAGAGCCAGCGCAAGAATCGCGACACCGGGTTCTTGTCCTCGGAGCGAATCCGCCCGCGCACAAACCAATACATCAACACCGGCACCACGGTGACCGCCAACAGCGCCGACAAGCCCATGGCATAGGTCTTGGTGAACGCCAAAGGCTTAAACAGCCTTCCCTCCTGTGCTTCCAGGGTGAAGATCGGGACAAACGAAACGGTGATCACCAGCAAGGTAAAAAACAGTGTCGGTCCGACCTCTTGTGCCGAGCGCAAGATGATTTCGAAATGGGATCGCTCGCCGCGCCATTGTTCGTAGTGCTTGTGGGCGTTCTCCACCATGATGATCGAAGCATCGACCAGCACCCCGATCGAAATCGCGATGCCCCCCAACGACATGATGTTGGCTCCCAAGCCCTGGAAGTGCATCACCACAAACGCGAGCAGAATCGACACCGGAATCGAGATGATCGCCACCAGCGCCGAGCGAAAATGAAACAGGAACAGTAGACAGATCAGAGCTACCACCACAGATTCTTGGATCAAGGTGTGGGTCAAGGTTTCAACCGAGCGTTCAATCAATCCGGTACGGTCGTAGGCGATCGAAATCTCCACGTCCTCGGGCAGACCTTTCTTGAGTTCTGCCAGCCGCTCGCGAACCCGCTCAATGGTGCCGCGAGTGTCGGCGCCAGAACGAACGACGACGATCCCGCCTACCGTTTCGCCCTCACCATTCCACTCTGCCAAACCCCGCCGCACCTCGGGACCGATCGACACCGTGGCGACATCGCTGAGTAACACCGGGGTGCCCCCTGGGCTACTGGCGAGCACAGCATTCTCCAAGTCTCTAACTTCGCGGATGTAGCCGCGACCGCGCACCATGAACTCGCTCTCGGCGATCTCGATCAACCCACCGCCGACCTCGACGTTGGAACGTTGGATCGCGCTGCGTACTTTGTTGAGCGACAGGTTGTAGGCCCGCAGTCGAACCGGGTCGACTTCTACTTGATACTGGCGGACAAATCCGCCCACTGACGCCACCTCGGAGACCCCGTCTACCGCCGACAAGCCAAACTTCAAGTACCAATCTTGCAAACTACGCAGCTCGGCCAGGGTCCGCTGCGGGGAGTTCAAGGTGTACATGAAGGCCCAACCGACTCCGGTGGCGTCAGGCCCCAACTGGGGGGTGACCCCGGTGGGCAAGTCACCCGCCAGCGAGGACAGGTACTCCAGTACCCGGCTACGCGCCCAATAGAGATCGGTTCCGTCTTCAAAGATCACGTAGACAAAAGAGAAGCCAAAAAACGAGTAGCCCCGGACCACTTTGGCGAACGGTACCGAGAGCATCTTGGTGGTCAGCGGGTAGGTCACCTGGTCTTCCACCACCTGCGGGGACTGACCAGGAAATTCCGAATAGACAATGACCTGTACGTCGGAGAGGTCGGGGATCGCGTCCACCCGGGTTACAGAGAGCGCCCAGATGCCGGCCAGCACAGCCAACACCACCCCAACCGCAACCAACAAGCGGTTGTGCAGAGACCAAGCAATGACTCGATTGAGCATCAGTTGCCACCGCCATTCGCCGTGCCGTGATTCGAATGATTCATCCCAGCGTCAGAATCTTCTGCCGAGCCTTCCGGCATCTCGCCTTCTTGGGACTCAGGCCCTTCCGACGTTTCGCGTGACCCCATGTTCGACATGTCCTGCTGACTGTGATTCATCATCGACGGGTCGCCACCGACGGCAGGGGTGACTGCAGAATTCGCATGGCCTTGTGCCGTCATCTGCAGAATGACCGCTTGGATACTCGCTTCTGAGTCGATCAGAAACTGCGACGACACCACCACCTGTTCCCCCGCCTCAAGGCCGGAGACAATCTCCGAATAGCCCTGGCCAGAGCGACCCAACACCACTTCTCGGGCATCAAACCGCCCGTCACCCAATGCAACGATGACGACATTTCTACGACCGGTGCGCAGCACCGATTGTGCCGGAACTGTGACCACCGGAGCGCCCGCTGTCGGCGACAACACCACACTGGCAAACATCCCGGGCCGTAGTCGTCCGTCATGGTTGTCGATCTCGACTTTGGCCTTCAAAGTCCGGGTTTGCTCGGACAGCGAGGGCTCGAGAAACCGCACTACACCGTGGAAGCTCTCACCGGGCAAGTAGTCCAGCGTCACTTCTGCTTCGGTCCCGAGGCCGACCACTGCCAAATGCTCCTCAAATAGATCCACCGACAACCAAAGCGACGACAAATTGGCGATGTGGTACATCTCCATACCCGGCTGTACCGCCATTCCTTCGAGTCCTGGCATCCGTTTCATCACCACGCCACTGCTTGGCGAAACCACGGTCAGAGTTCGAGCGATCTCCCCGTCCTGCTCCAGCTTGGCGATCTGCCGAGGGGAAATATCCCAGTACGAGAGTCGGGTCCGGGCCGCGTCGACCAAAGCTTGAGCCCGGCGTTTGGCGTCCGGCGTGTTGTCGTCGAACCTGGCCGCGTACTGTACTGCCGAGAGCAGTTCTTGCTCGGTTTGCACCAGTTCCGGTGAATAGATCTCGAACAGGGCCTGGCCGCGCCGCACCGGCTCACCGACGTAGTTGACGTAAACCTTCTCCACCCAACCTGAGTACTTGGGGGTCACAGTGGTCATGCGCTCTTGGTCAAACTCCAACGACCCGACAGTGCGGATCTCCTCGCCCAGATTACGCAGCTCGACCACCTCGGTGCGCACGTTGATGTTCTGCACCACTCCAGAATCGATGGTTACCGTACTGGCGCTGCTCGGCCCAGCATCAGTACCAGTGCCAGTACCAGTGCCGTCGGCATAAACCGGAACGTAGTCCATGCCCATCTCGTCTTGGGTGGGCACTGGTGATGTGATGGTGGGATCCATCGGGTTGCGATAAAACAAGACCTCACGCTCGGATGGGAAAGATTGCTGCGCGCCAGGCGACCGCCAGAGTTCGTCCCAGGGATGGAGATTCAGAGGATCGAAGGCGATCAAATAGAACACCAAGCCACCCACCGCCATCCAGAGAATCGAGCTCAAACCTTTCGGCAGTGATCCGCGTGTCCCTTGAGAGCGCTGCGATCCTTGAAATCCGTTACTCATTGCCGACACTCCTGTACCGTCGCCCGATCTGAAGCGTCAGAACCGCCCAACGGTTTACCAAGCGCGCCCTCAAGGCGCGCCAAATTGATTTCATGATCGACCCGCGCGCGAGCCACCGCGCTATGTGCCTCAAAGAGAACATGCTCAGCGTCCAGCAAATCCAGGGCTGTGGATCGGCCAGCGATGTAGCTGGAACGCGCCGACTCCAACGATTCCTGCGACTGAACCAACAGCAGGTCTTCAGCAACCCGGAGTCGACGCCAAGCCAACGGGATGCGCGCCAACAGGTCCTCAACTTCGGCTCGGATCGCGGTTTCCAATACCTGTTCTTGCGCCTCGGCAACCGATCGTTGCTGCTCGCTGGCAGTAATCCTGGCCGCAGTCTGCTGCTTACGCACGGGCAGCTTCAAACTGCCCTGCAGCGCGACGATGTCGTCCCCGTCTCCCCCTGGTGAATTGGCCCGCCCCAGCGGGTCATCGCGTTTACCAACCACCGTGTACCCCAGACCCAGGGACAGCTCGGCACGCTCCTGCTTCTCGATCAAAGCAACGTCGGCAGTCGCCGCCAGCACGCGGGCTGCAGCCATCTGCAACTCAGGTCGACAGCTTCTCGCAACCTGCAGCCACAGCTCGGTTTGTTCTGGGTCCAGGTCGAGTTCAGAACTGTGCCGCTCGCTGATCGCGGACCGCGCCACCTCCATGCCTCCCGGCTGGCGCCGAAGTTGGTTCAACCGGTTGATCAACGAGGCTACTTGAGCGTCCAGCAGCAGGGCCTCGGCTTCCACGCGTGATATTTCCGCTTGCAGCTTGATCACATCCTGACCCTGACCAAACCCGGTGGCATAGCGCGAACGCGCCACCTCCTCATGCTGATTCAGGTGCTCCCGCTTCTCAGACAGAATCTGCCGCTGTCGATCAACCAGTAGCAACTGGTAGTACAACTCACGAGCGCGGGTGACCAACTGCAAGGCCACACTTTCTTGGCTGTGCTGTGAGGCCAAAGAACGGGCATCCGCAACCGCACGCTCTAGGGACCGGATCCCCCGTTGTGGCAGCTTCTGCATCACCGAAACGCTCCCGCGTTGGGGACCGGTCCGGGTCTCTGGAGATGCTACGAACAGCGCCCAGCTGAAGGTAGGGTCGGCGATGAAGCCGGTGGTCAGCGCCCGCTCTTGGCTGAGCAAAGATTGCGCCTTGGCGACCTCCAAGTTTGGATTGGCGTTCAGCACCTGGCGCAGAAGATCGCGCAATAGAGCGTCTTCGGTGGCCTCCACCAGCGCCAACCCCCGACCAGGGGGAGAGCCCGAGTCCGGGAGATTGGTTTCTTCTTGTTCCGGCAACGGCTGAGCGACAGCCAGTTCGGCGATCAGCGTCAGACCCGCTGCAATAGCAGCAAACTTGTGCATGGTTCCTCCGTGCAGGTTGATCTACCCGCACACTACGGATAGACGGACTTCAACCTGGGAGAAATCAGAGCAGCAAACTGGAATATAGATAGGGGCGATCGATACCAGGAATCAGGGAAACTTCGGTGTTTGCCAACAAGCGGTTGGGGCAACTCAGTTGAGTCCCCGGCAGTTCTGCCTGTGCCAAGCTGGTGATCGCTGGGTCGGCAAGAGAAACCACAACAGTCGGACCTTCGCTCGGATCGATGTCACAACAATCCATCGACTGCCTGGCCATCCCGTGGCAGTCAGCAGCCGGCATCGCCTCCCCGGCACCCGGTCTCGAGTGGCTCAGCGTGGAGGTCGCAGAACTCATCGGGCAGCCTTGCACCATCGTGGTTCCCATGCACAGGGGCATAGCCAAGCTGGCGATCATCATCACCGTGGCAGATGCCACGACAATCCCGCTAACCACGCTGTTTCTCAACAAACTCATCAGCAAGCAGTATCCATTCTCAAACATTACAGGTCAAGAGCAACCGTCGTCGAAGGGCGATACGAAGCTCAGCCACCGTTCGCCCTATCGGATGCTCCATTCGCGTACCATTGCACCCGTACCGGCGATGCTGAAGAATCACTTCTTCGCCGCAACCTAAATCACCTGGCCTTAGCAATGCTCCAACCCAGCTCCCAACTAACCCCGATTGACCACGGTGGAGCCCTTGGAAAATGAGGCTGGCTGTTCTGTCCCGCGCACCGCGCTGTTACAGCACGCGCCGCCTGGTGCAAACCGCAGTGAATCGTGGCCATCAAGTGGATGTGCTCGACATTCTCAGCATGTCCATTTCTCTGGAACAGGGGATCCCCGATCTTTTCTATCGCGGATTGCCACTGCCAGAGTACGACGCGGTGATTCCGCGCATCGGCGCCTCAATGACCTTTTATGGCACTGCCGTGGTACGGCAGTTCGAACAAATGGGGGTCTTTTGCGCCAACTCGGCAACTGCGATTTCTGACTCCCGGGACAAACTGCGTTCCCTGCAGATTCTCAGTCGTCATGACATCGGCATTCCGTTGACCGAGTTTGTTCGTCGGCGCAGCGACGTGCTGCCAGCCATCGAACGGGTAGGGGGCGCCCCAGTCGTGATTAAACTGCTGGAGGGGACCCAAGGGGTGGGCGTGATTCTCGCCGACACGGTCGACGTCGCCAGCGCAGTGATTGAAACCTTACACAGCGCCCGCCAGCACGTCTTGATCCAGAAGTTCGTCGCCGAAAGCAAGGGACGCGACATCCGAGCCTTTGTAGTTGGCGATCGGGTGGTTGCCGCCGAACGCCGGATTGCACAAGGGGGAGAATTTCGCAGCAATATTCACCGTGGCGGCAAAGCAGAGCCGGTCTACCTCGACGAGCAATACGAAAAGACCGCGGTCAGCTCAGCCCAGATTTTGGGACTGCGCGTGGCCGGCGTCGACATGTTGGAGGCCGCGGCCGGGCCCCAAGTCATGGAGGTCAACTCTTCGCCAGGCCTGGAAGGAATTGAGAAAGCCACCCGGATTGACGTTGCGCGAGCGATTGTTGAGTACATCCAGGAGCACGTCGCGATCCCAGAACTGGACTTGCGCCAACGTTTGACCGTGAGCCGCGGCTACGGCGTGGTTGAGTTTCCGGTCGGGCAAATGTCAGGGCTCGAAGGTAAGACCATCGACGAGTGCGGCTTGCGCGGTCGGGACGGAAGGGTCTTGACTCTGCACCGTGAGGGCAAAGTGATTCCCAATCCTCTGGGGTCGCGCATTCTGGAGCACAACGACCGGCTGCTTTGCTTCGGCAAATTGGAGTTCCTCAAGAGCTTCTTGCCCGACGTCAAACCGTCCCGCATTCGCAAGCTGCCGACAACTTCTAGCAAGGCCGCCGACCCTGAAAGATCCTAATTTGAGCAAGAAAAAGAAAATCCAGTTTGCCGGAATCGACATCGCTCCCGGTGAAACTCACGACTTGGCCATCGTTATTTCGCAAAGCTACTCGGGCAATGACACCGAGCTGCCATTTCGGGTCCTCCGCGGCAAGAAATCCGGACCGGTGGTCCTGCTGACAGCGGCAATTCACGGGGACGAACTTAACGGCACCGGGATCATCCGCGAATTAATCCTCAACCCTCCGTTTACGGTCTCGGCTGGAACCTTGGTGCTGGTTCCAGTGGTCAACATCCCCGGTCTCGAACGCAAGACTCGCTACATGCCCGACCGACGTGATCTCAATCGCAATTTTCCCGGTACCCCCGCCGGTAGCTTGACTCGGCGGGTAGCACACACCGTCTTTCAACAGTTGGTCACTCGAGCCGATTACTGTATCGACTTCCACACCGCTGCGGTGCAGAGAACCAATTTCCCGAACGTCCGCGGCGACCTCAATAATCCCGAAGTAGAGCGGCTGGCGATGGCGTTTGGCAGCAACTTGATCGTACAGAGCCATGGGATCCCCGGTACCTTGCGACGTAGCGCCACCGAGGCTGGACACGCGACCATCCTGGTCGAGGCCGGCGAGGTATGGAAAATCGAACCGGCGGTGGTCGAATTCGGAGTGCGCGGTGTCTACAACGTCTTGGTGAAACTAGGGATGGTCTCAGGGAAGCGCCAGGTACCGGCCTATCAAGCACGGGTCGGGGCCACCAAGTGGTTACGTTCGGATGTTGGCGGTCTACTCCAATTCCACACCTCGTTGGGGGACGTGGTCGAAGAAGGCCAACCGATTGCCACCTGCTCTACCCTGTTGGGTATAGAACGCGGTCGAGTGGTCGCGCCCAAAGACGGTGTCATCCTCTCCCTGACCACTCTACCGACCGTCAAACCTGGCGATCCGGTGTGTAACTTCGCCCTGCCGGCCAAGGGCATTGGTCGGATCCGAAACAGACTCCAAAAACTCCCGGAAGACAGCCTCCATGACCGACTCCGCGACGACCTAGGAAGCAGTATTGCTGTAGCCCGCGCCGGCGACGACGGCTAGTTTCACATTGGCGGTTTCAGACAGATCGTTGGCCGGGTCGAAAAACTGCGGCCGCGACGGATCCACGAAGCTCTGCATACCGCTGGTATGACCGAGCAGCCATCCGACCCAAACGCGTTGACCTCGCGGCAGATCAACGACCTAGTACGGGAGAGCTGCAAACCCTGGGCGCACAGGGGGGTACCTAGCTGGAGGATGCTACCTAGTATCCTGTTTAATTGGGCGAAGGACTTAGTGACACAATCCCAGAGACAAAAAGCGCGAGCCAGAAAGAACATCAGCCGTCGGCTGCTCACCATTGTGATGACAGCGGTCGTGGGCCTGCTGTACTTACAATGCGCCCCCCCCAACTACAACCTCCGGGGCCCATTGGATCTCACTGACAAGCCCACCTTCGTCACCGAGTGGAAGCTACAGTTTGCCAGTGCAGAGAAATGCTACGCAGCCCTTGCAGATGCTGGGATTGCGGTTGAACGGCTATCCGATGTCGTCAAAGGACCCGGATGTGAGTTCGCCAATGTCGGCAGACTGGATCAGTCTCTGGCGGTTTGGGGGGAGGGAGTCACTCTGACCTGTCCGATGCTGGCTGGAATCGCATTGTGGGAACGCCATACTCTCCAACCAGCCGCACAAGAACTGCTTGGCGGTCGGGTCGCGCGGGTCCGCCACTACGGGACCTATTCTTGCCGCAACGTCAACGGCGAACGCTACGGACGACGCAGCGAACACGCCACCGCTAATGCGGTCGATATTGCCGGATTTGTCCTCACTGACGGTACGGAGATCAGCGTGCTAAAAGACTGGGGAAAGAGAACCGCCCAAGGAAGATTCCTCAACCGCATCCACAACCGCGCCTGCAACCACTTCAATGCCGTTCTCGGCCCTGACTACAACGACCTACACCGGGACCATTTTCATTTTGATCAGGGGGATTACCAGACCTGCCGCTAGTCGGTAGAGCACACCGACGACCTCGATGCTCAGCCCTCGCACTCTCGAGCGCGCCGATGCCATCGATGCGCGTCTGAGTGGGTCCAGAACGGACGAACCAAGCAACCGATCCACTTCCACCTCGAGGACCATCAACCGTTTGCGATGGCTGGTCTGTGGAGCCAATGGCAGCAACAAGACTCCCCCACCTACGAATCCTTCACCATCCTCACCACGGCAGCCAACCAAGCCGTTTCATCAGTCCACGACCGCATGCCCGTGATCCTTCGTTCTGAAGCGCTGGACCCGTGGCTAGATCCGTCCATCGAAGACGTTGATGTTCTGGATGACGTGCTGAAACGCCAGCAGAACGACGAATTGATCAGCTACCCTGTTTCGACCCTCGTCAATAAGGTGGCCCAACGATGCACCGGAATGCATCGTGCCGACAGAGGCGATCGAGCCGCACAAGGGGTTGTTCGAGGCCTAGGCAAGGTTCGAGAGCTCGCGTCCAAGTGGGCCATCTGCTACATTCTTTCTGTCAGCAACAGAGCTTTTCCCGAAGAGAGAGTGTTGAAATGAATTTAGGAGGGGAAATTGTCTGAAGGGAACATCGTCAACTTCCTGACTCGGCACTTCCAAACAAGCGATCCACTTGCCAGCGTCGGGGTTTTCCTTCTGACAGTTGCAGCTGTGTTATTCGCTGCCGTACTCATTGGCTTCGGACGCCAAGAGGGGCAGAGAATCGCAAGCTTGTTCAGAGGTTGGGCACTGAGACTAGCAACGATTCTGATAGTGGTCGGTATTTTTCTGTTTTTGATTGGCCGGGCAAGGGATGACGAAGCCCCTGTGCAGTCCCCTCCCAACACGACGCCCTCAACCACAAAAATCAAAGACGGTGGAACAACGGACGAGCCAACGCGACAGGATGCGCAGAGGATAGGTCCCTTTCGGATTGCACTGCAAGACCTCAGGAAGGCAAGTCGTGAAGAGCGGGGAGGTGAAGCAGGGACAATCGTTGCGGCTACATTTGAGATCGCCAACAACTCGGACAATGAATGGCTAGTCGGGGTTTCCGAGGTTCTAAGTGCTACAACAGCAATTGACAACCTGTCTCACTACTGCGAACTGTCCCGTGACACTCCAACCGTAGATTCGAGAGATATGGGGAATGCTCTATCCGTGAGCGCGGCCGGCATGAATCAAATGACCCTCATATTTGGCTGCAGTGGAGTAGACATCAGCAGTATGGGCGATCGATACAATGTGACTCTTTCTCTTCTCGCGTTCGGTCCCGATGGCGATTCGGCGAGCGCTTACTCGGGTGTGAGGCGCAGCAATGAGAACGGGTCTATTCGAAACTATTCCGTCAACTTCCAGGATCGTGCGGCGAAATGATCAAGGGGCCACCTCATCGCCGCCTCTGACGCCATAGTCGCGAACACCTGCCCGGTACATGGCTCTACCGAGCCGAATTGCCCCGGCTGCCAAGGTACGCTCACTGACAGCGATCTCGCCAACCTGCTCTATCAGCGCTGGCTAGATCCCGGCCGACCAGACCGAATCGATATCGAGGCGGTAGTTACTGACGTTGATCGGTATGGGTTGGAGCTGGTTGCTCAGGCGGTTGCCTTGTGTCGCGAAGTTGAATGCTGATGTGCGCCGAAGCCTATATCGCTGCTTTCATAGGTGCTGTTGGAACCATGATTGCGGCAGTCATAGCAGTGTACGTCGCGAGCAAACTGACGTGGGGCACCAGCAAGAAAGAGAGGGCTCGCCAAAACGCCGAGGAAGTTCTGGGGCTTGTAAGTGAGCTAGTAGAGCGCATACGTTTCTTTGACCCCAGGCAAGTAGAGCCCGCCATCGATAAAGAAGTGGCTCGCCACCAGTTTGAGGAAGCGGTCGTAAAGGAGAGAGAGACAAGAATCGAACTCAATAAGGCGATCGAGAGGCAGCACTGACCTGCCCCCCGTATCCGCGCATTCACAATGAGAGTATTTCGGCGGTTTCATGATTCTAGACAGCAGGGGCGCAGGTCGCCGTAGGCGACCGTAGCTCCTGCTGTGC
>JAVJHY011509416.1:0-12564 GCA_035593235.1 Phascolosoma agassizii | reverse complement strand
GACGACGAGGCGGTCGTCTCGGTGCTCGCCTCACCGCTCGTCGGCGTCTCGAACGACGCTCTGGTTCTCCTTCGCCGCGCCGCCAGCCGCCGCCCGATCTACGCAGGGCTCGAGCGCTCGCTCCCGGCCGGTCTCGAGCAGAGCGACGCGCGCCTGATCGCCGCCTTCCTCCAGCGCTACGAGCGGCTCTTGCAGGTCGCCGAGACAGCGAGCCTCGAGGAGCTGATCGAACAGATCGCTGTCGAGCACGACTACGAGCTCGCGATCCTGGCGCGCTGGGATGGGCGCCGCCGCTACGCGAACCTCCGCAAGCTTGGCCGGCTGGCACGTTCCTATGAGGATCTCCGTGGCGGCGATGTCGAAGGCTTTATCCGCTTCATTCGGGAGCTCGACGAGGTCGGCGCGCGCGAGACCGAGGCAGTCTCCGAGGAAGAGGATGCAGACGCCGTCAGGCTGATGACGATTCACGCGGCGAAGGGCCTCGAGTTCAAAGTCGTCGCCGTTGTCGACGCTGGAAGAGCGGTCACGCGCGTGCAGAGCAGCGAGATCCTCTGCCTCCCCGACGGGCAGTTTGGCTTCTCGGTGATTGACCCGGTCAACGGCAAACGCCGGCCTGCGCCTGGCTACGAGGAGATCCGCTCCCAGGAGCAGCGCGCGGCTGAAGAGGAGGCGCGGCGCCTGTACTACGTCGCTATGACCCGCGCGATCGACCGCCTGATCATCACCGGCGCGGTCGACACGTCGCGCAGCTCGCGTCCGGCGCCGATCGACTGGGTACTTTCGGGCATCGATGCTGATCTCGGCAGCGAGGAGACAGTCTTCGAAGCCGGCGGCCTTGACCGCAAACTCACCCTGCAACGCCTGCCCGACAATCTTGAGCAGCAGCGCGCATCCTACACCTTGCGCTGCCCGGTACGCCGGGCCGGCGACACCCGCCTCTACGTCCGCATCCAACAGATCGACGGGCACAGGGCGTGGACCAGCCCGGTTTATCTGTTCAGGTGATGGTTGGTGGTGCGGCGTAGTCTACGTGCAAGCAATCGCATTGCACCGTCTGCGACTCCGTGTTGGTATTCTGATATCTGTTGTCCTATGCTTGTATTCCCCATCAATCAGAGGTTAAGGGCAAATGTTCATACGGCACATCTTCACCTACATCTGTTTTGTCATCTTTCTGGTGCCGGCCGCTGCTTCTGTTGAAGAAACATCGGCTAGCCGCAAATTGATCAAACAGTCGGGTCTGGATGTGGCCATGCAACTGCTCCACGCAGGACTGGCCGCGGCGCCAGACAGCCCACAGATCAAGCTGAACCCAGAAATGAAACAGGCATGGCAATCCGCCCTGTCGCAAACACTGACGCCAAAGCTGCTGGAAGACCGCATGGCGGCTGAACTGACAGCTCGCATAACGCCCGGGCAAATGAGTCGGCTTTCTGACTTTCTGACTTCTCCATTCGGGGCCAGGGTGACCGAGCTCGAACGCCAGGCCCAGACGCCCGAAAACAGAGAGGCGTTCATGCAAAAGGGCAAGGAACTCAGCCAATCCATGCCAGATCAAAGGAAGGCGATTCTGGATACCATGGCCAAAAGCATTGGCGCGCGGGAAAACGCACTGGCGATCACCCTGAACTCAACGGTTGCGCTATTGCGGGGGATGCAGGCGAGCGGCCAGCTTCCGGTCGAGCTGACCGACGATCAACTCCGGCAAATCGCGCTGCAGAGCCGCGACCAAGCGGCCAAGACTATTGATGAAATCCTGAAGGCGGCATTTGCCATCACCTATGCACCTTTGAGCGATGAAGAGCTGCGCCGCTACATGGGATTTTTGCGATCTGAAGACGGGCAGGTGTTATACAATTCCGTCAACTCTGCACTGGACAACATCCTGTCACAGGCGATGAAAGCGTTCGGCGAACTGTTCATGACCATGGCCGGGCTCAAGAAGGCATGAGTTGCTGAAATTTACGCAGACAGTTCGCTCTGCCGGAAGGGGTTTACAACCCCTTTTAGAATAGTTCACCGGCAGCAGTTTTCGTTTGTGGATACAGGTTCAAAGGGTATGCCTGTGCCACGGTCTCCTTTCACGTGGCGTTGAGGCGAAAGTTGGAATACCGTTCCGGAAGGGGTTGAAAACCCCTTCCGGCATAGGCCACCCAAGTTCGTCATTATCGGGCTTGTCCCGGTAATCCTGGGCAACAGAATTAGCATCTTGCGGCCCTGGATCACCGGGACAAGCCCGGTGCCGTCCGGTTTAGCGAAGACACCTCCTTCTCCCAGAAAGGGGGAAGGTCGGGATGGGGGTTGATGGCGGTGCAACACGGCAAACGCTAGCCCTGTTGCACCGCCATCAACCCCCACCCTAACCCTCCCCTTTTCTAGGGGAGGGAATGCTTTGGAGATGTTCTCTTGCCTACTCCGCCGTGGCCAGCATGATGATCGCTGCTGCCACGATGTCCTCAGTCGAACACCCGCGCGATAAGTCGCACACCGGTTTGGCGAAGCCCTGGAAGAACGGACCGATGGCTTCGGCGTTGGCCATGTATTGCACCAGCTTGTAGCCGATGTTGCCGGAATTGAGGTCGGGGAAGATGAGGACGTTGGCGTTGCCGGCGACCCCTGCCGCGTCCTTCACCTTGCGCTCGGCGACAGCGGGCACGAAGGCGGCATCGGCCTGCAGTTCGCCGTCGACTGCCAGGTCAGGCGCGCGCTGGCGGATCAGTTCCAGCGCATCGGTCACCTTGTCGACCTGTTCGGCACGGGCGCTGCCCTTGGTGGAAAACGACAAGAGGGCTATGCGCGGCGCTTCATCGAGCAGTTTTTGCGCGCTCGCGGCTGAGGCAATGGCGATGTCGGCCAGTTGCTCTGCGTCGGGATCAACGTTGACGGCGCAGTCGGCGAAGATGAACTGACGCGGGCCTGCGCCCATGAAGTCCGGCACGTTCATCAGGAAGTAACTCGACAGGCGGTTCATGCCTTCGGCCATCCCGACGGTCTTCAGCCCGGCGGATATTACCTTGCCTGTCTCGTTCGCCGCCCCGGCAATCATTGCATCGGCATGACTTTCGGCAACCATCAACCCGGCATGGACCAGCGGATCGGTGACCATCGTCTGAGCGGTTGCCAGATCAATCTTGCGATTGCGGGCCTCCAGGGCTTCTGCATAGCGTGCCAAATGCGGACTGGTATGCGGCGTGACAATGTCGATGCCGCCGAGAGCTGTCGCGCTTTCGTGCGCGGCACGCTCAATCGCTTGGCCATCGCCCAGCAGCGTCACGCTGCACACGCCTTCGTCGACCAGCTGTCGCGCAGCGGTCAGAACGCGCGCATCCAACGCCTCGGGCAGAACAACCCGGCGGGGCCTTGATTTGGCAATTTCCGAATAATGTCTTAGGTTTACCATATTGTCCGTTTACGGTTCATTAACTATGGGAGAGATGGCACAGTTAGTGGCGGAGTGGAAGGTCCAGATGGGGCCGGCGCCCAGACCAGCTAAATGTCTGCCCTATTTTGGCGGCATTTCTGGCAGTTAATTGCCTTAGGGAGACCTCATTGACGTCTTCGAGGCTGGCCACAGTTGAGTTTTGTAATGGCCGGGGTGAGTGAGTGGAGGATGATTTGCCGGGCTTTTCTGGCAAAGTTTTGAGGGTTTTGCGACCGGTCGCGCTTGCAGGTGCGATGGTGTTTGCTATTGTACCAGGTCAACAAGCGCCTCACGCCGCAGCGGCTGAAGATGTCCAGACCATCGGCATTATTGGCGGTCCGGTGCGCAGTTCCGGCCTGCATCATCTGGCCGAGTTGTCGGCTGCAGTGCAAGACGATGGTTTGCGCATTGTGCCGATCGCCGGACGCGGGCCACTGCAGAACCTCAACGACCTGTTGACCATCAAGGGCACCGATGCCGCTGTCGTGCAAACGGATGTTTTCGAACATGCTGCGCGCAACAAGCTGGTCGACGGGCTTCTGGAAAAATTCAGCTACCTGACAACGTTGCAACCTTCGTCGTTCCACCTCCTGGTGCGCCACGAGGAAACCTCGCTCGATACATTGAACGGGCGGCGGATCAACACCGGGCCGCCCGGTTCGGGCTTTCAGATAACGGCACAAGCCGTGCTTGAGGCCGCCGGCGTTGGTTTCACCGCGACCCAATTCGACGCCACGACAGCGCTCGCAAAACTCAAGACCGGCGAAATCGACGCCATGGTCTACATCGATTCCGCGCCGTCGCGGCTGCTGGAAACCATTACCGCAGCAGACGGCGTGAAGCTGATGCCGGTACCCTTTTCGGTACGAATGGCCAGACACTATCAACCGGCCTGGCTTCAGCAAGCCGACTATGCCGGCCTGATCGCGCCCGGCCGGTCTGTGGAAACCGTAGCCGTCGGCACCGCGCTGGTCGGCTACAACTGGCCGGTGCGCTCACAAGGCCACGACCGGCTGGCGGACTTGATCAAGGCGCTGGCGGCGAATTTGAACCAGCTGCGGACCAAGCCCAATCACGGCGCATGGCGCTCGGTGGCATTGAGTGCGCGGCTGCCGGGATTCGAACGTCATCGCGCAGCTACCGCAGCTCTGGCCGAGGCAGGCACCGCACGGGTGTCGGATGACCGGCTGCACAAACTACGCGCGCAATTCAAGGCATTGCTGGTGGAGCCGCAGCGGCGGGACGGGCAATGACAGCAATGGGGCCGGGGGATTACAGAGCCAAGGAGTTGGCGATATGAGACAGTTTTTGAACCGACGGGTTTCCCATCCGTTCCCGGACTCCGTCTGGCCCGACGAAGAGCCGGAGACCGGCCCAGATGCCGTTGAACCAATGCATCACGGCATGCATCATCACGATGAAGTGCATCAGACTGCGGCACATCCGGCGACAACCGGCCAGGCCGCTCCGCCGCCATTGGTGCGGCGACCGACACCGCATTTCTTCTGGAATGACGCCCCCGGCAACGAGAACCAGGCGGCCGAAGCTGGCGAAGCACCGTCCGGCTGGCGTACACCTGCGGCCGATAGCCCGCACAATCCGACCTTTGAGATGCCGGCCTGGTTCGATGATGGCGAAGGCCAGCGCACCGACCGCCGGCGGGCCATGGCGATTGCCGCGGCGTTGACGGTATCGTGCGGTGTCGGGCTCGGTGTTGTGCTGCTGCAATTGCAGGATGCTACAGGCCCGCGACAGGCCGTGGCTGCCACAAGCCAACTTCAGACCATCGAACCGGTCACCATGAGTGCGGCGCAAAAGCCCGTGCAGGCCCGCATTGACGGCGCGACATACACCGCCGCCCTGCCGCAACCGCCCGCCTCTGAAGCAGCGGCAACACCGGCGCCCAAAGCCAATGCGAAATCAGCCAAGGCCGATGTCGTCGTCAATCGCCAGGCCGCCCCGGCAGCGACCGCCCCTCGACCGCAAGCGCTTGATCCGCGTGCGCCTGACCTGCGTCAGCGGGCCGGTGAACGGTTGATGACCGGCGATATTGCCGGCGCCCGTGCGTTCTTCCTGAAGGCGGTGCAGTACGGCGATGCCGGATCGGCCTTCCAACTTGCCCGAACCTACGACCCGGAAGTACTGGCGGGCATGGACGTCATTGGCCCCCAGGCGGATCCCCGACTTGCGCTGCACTGGTATCAGCAGGCCGCGTCCGGCGGCTATGAGGCTGCCATTCTACGTCTCGACCAGCTGCGTTCGCGGGCGCGCCAGGCGACCAACTAGGACCGGTTGCATCCGGGGTCCGGACCCTAACATTGCAAGTCACCGCCGAACATGGCTAGGTGCCGTCTCGAACACAATTGCGAGACGGGGAACATGTCATGGGAACCAGGGTCGCCGACCTGATCGTGCGCGGGCTGGAGCGCCACGGCGTTGAGCGGTTTTACTGCGTGCCGGGTGAAAGCTACCTGGCGCTGCTCGATGCGCTGCATGATTCCGAACAGATCGAAACCATCGTCTGCCGGCATGAGTCCGGTGCCGGTTTCATGGCGCTGTCGGAAGCGAAAATCACCCGCAAGCCGGCGGTTTATGCTGTCACCCGCGGCCCGGGTGCGACCAACGGCTCGATTGCCATGCATGTGGCCCAGCAGGATGCCGTGCCCGTAGTGCTGCTGATCGGCCAGGTGTCGCGCCAGGAGCGTGGCCGGCATGCGTTTCAGGAAATCGACTACTCGCATTTCTTTGCCGACATCGCCAAGGGTGTGTTCGAGGTATTCGACGCCGACAAGATGGCCGAAACCCTGGCCCGCGCCTTCCATCTCGCAGCCTCCGGCGTGCCCGGCCCGGTGGCTATTTCGCTGCCTGAGGACGTGTTGTCCGACTTGACCGAAACGCCGATGCCGGCGGCCTATCCGGTACACCGGCCCGGTGCCGACCCGCGCGACGCCGAGTCGATTTACGAGCTACTGCAAAAGGCTGAGCGCCCGCTGATTATGTCGGGCGCCTTCATGCGCGGCGAACGCGGGGCCGCCGCGCTGGCAAACTTCGCCGAGCATCATCACGTGCCGGTCGTGTGCACCTGGAAGAACCAGGACACGTTCGACAATGCCTCGCCGCTCTATGCCGGCCACATCGGTTTCGGCAATCCGCTGGGCTACCGCGAGATGCTGGCCAAGTCCGATCTCGTCATCGGCTGCGGGGCGCGGCTGGGCGATATCTCCTCGCTCAACTACACCCTGCCACGCGCGCCGCAACCGGACCAGCCGTTGGTGCACATCTACCCTGACGGCGGTCCCATCGGCCTTGTGGCGCGTACCGATCTCGGGGTGATCGCCGACCCGGCGGGCATGCTGGAGCTGCTCAACGAGATGCCGGGCACGGCATCCGATACCCGCCGCGCATGGGCCGCCGGCATGCATGACTTCATCGCCGACTTCGCCACCTTCGTTTCGCCTGAACCGGACGACGGGGTCGATTTCGGCGCCGTGGTCAACGAGCTTTCCAAGCAGGCGCCGGCCAACACCGTCGTGGTCACCGATGCCGGCAACATGTCGACCTGGGTGCACCGGCACTGGAAACTCACGCCAGCCAACATGATGATCGGCTCCATCGCCGGCGCGATGGGCATCGGTGTTCCCGGTGCGGTCGCCGCCAGCCTGACCGAACCGGGCCGCCCGGTGATCTGCGTCGTCGGCGACGGCGGCGCCCTGATGACAGCTCAAGAGATCGCCACGGCGGTGCAGTACGGAGCAACACCAAAAGTGTTCATCTCCAACAACGCCTCCTACGGCACTATCCGCACCCATCAGGAAAAGCACTATCCCAAGCGGGTATCCGGCACGAAGTTGAGCAACCCGGATTTCACCGCCTGGGCCAAGGCGTTCGGCGTCACGGCCCTGACAATCGAACTGGGCGACGACGTGGCCGCCAAGGTGGCAGAAGCGCTGGCGGTTGAGGGCCCGTGCGTGGTCGAGGTGAAGTCGAGCCTGGAGGCGGTTTCGGCTTTTACGACGATTGGGACGTTAAGGGGTGGGTGATCGGCGCAAAATGATGCCCTCAACCTTTGAACTCAATGCATGTTACGGTTGGCATTTTGGTTTACCTGCGCCTATTGCGGGTTATGATTATTGGAATGGTCTGAAGGCTCAAACTTCTATTCGCGCTCTTCATGGGTTTGTCAGCCTGCGACAACGACGCTGCGACATCGGTCCAGAACAGAATTGGCCGGGATATTTCAAAGATCGTGTCCACTGACCTTCACACTGAACTCTCGGTTGAGAACCTAAACCATTACATAGGTGACGGATGGTCAACAGGGGTGGAGGTCTATGCCACCTTTGATGTTGTAACCAACGAGACAATCAAATTGGAAAGCTCACCAGATCTTGGGCAGATAAATATCAAGAAGGGGCAAAAACTCACTGGTGCCAAAATCGACCTGGCATATCAAAAGGTCGGCCACGGTCATTGGGAGTTGTTGAGTTACGGCTGGCAATCGCATCCAAAAGTGAGGGAATGAATCACCTGTCCGATCCCATTTTTCACTACCCTGCGGGACCAGTCATGACAGATGTAAAGGCTCGTAGGCGGCTACTCTCCTGACTGCGTCACCCCGGCGAAGGCCGGGGTCCAGACGTGAGGTGCTGCTGGCCCTACCCGTCAAAAACTGGATTCCGGCCTTCGCCGGAATGACGACCGGGGCATTACATTCATGCCCAACCGATCAAGACGTCGGTTTGCCGAACAGCGCTCTATAAAGCTTCTTGTCGCGCCCGTAGATGTCCGGGCGGAATTCGACCGAGCCGCCTTCGCCGCGGAAGGCTGTGGCGTAGATGATGTGGACGGGGATCTTGGCCGGCAGCTTGACGCGAGTGGTCTTGGCTGAAGCCAGCGTCCGTTTGATGCGTTTCGGGTTCCACTTCGGCACATCGGCCAGCACCTTTCCGGCCAACTCGATCGGCTTGTAGACGCGCACGCAGCCGTGGCTGAAGGCGCGGGTGTTCTTGTGGAACAGGCTGCGCGACGGGGTGTCGTGCAGGTAGATGGCATGCTTGTTGGGGAACATGAACTTCACCCGCCCAAGGGCATTCTTGTTTCCTGGGCGCTGGCGGATCGTGTAGGGGAAATTGGAGCCGTTGTACTGGTTGAAATCGACACTTGCGAAGTTGATCGACTGGCCGCTGGCGAGCAGCTCGAAACTCGAACCGAGGGCGTTGGGATTTTTCTTTAGCTTGGGCAGCAGCTCCTTGGTGGCAATCGAGTAAGGCACGGTCCAGGTCGGGTTGAACTCGAGATACTCCATCTGATCCGAGAACACCGGTGTCTGATGATACGGCTTGCCGACAACGACGGGGATGCGCTCGATCACCGAGCCGGAGTTGACGCGCTGCAGTTCGAACGCGGCGATGTTCACCATGATGTGGCGGTGACCCATGTCCTCGGGCATCCAGCGCCAGCGCTCCATGTTGACGATGATCTGGCGCACCCGCTCTTTCGCCGAGACGTTCATCTGGGTCAGCGTCAGCTTGCCGACGATCGCTTCGTCGTTGAGGCCGTGGCGGCGCTGGTATTGCTCGACGGCGAGCGCCAGGGCCGGGTCGTACAGGTCAGGCTCGGCAACCGCAACGCGCACCAGGTCGCCCGATTTAGCCAACCGTTCGCGAATGGCCGGGACGCGCGGATCCGACATGCCGGGCTTCAGCGTCTTACCCATCGGGATCGCCTGCCAACCTCCCGCCTCGGTCAGGCCGCGGTACTGGCGCAGAAGCGTCCTGAGCGCCCGGTAATGCGGGTTGTGCGGCTCAAGGTTGGCGAGATAGCGGTTCGGATCCTGGTAATCGTTGAGCTTTTCCAGAAGCGCAATCCGATCCACTTTGCGGCGCGGCTGGAACAGCTTGGGATCGATCTTCGACGGGATGAAGCGGCCGGTCTTGAGGTCTGTGGCAAAGCGCAGGAAATAGGCCGCGAACGACAACTCGGTGTAAGCAGCCGACAACGGATCTGTGGCTTCGATACTGTCGCGTAACGCAAGCAGATAGTCGGCCGGATAGTCCTTGAGCTTCAAACCGTCTTCATCGGCATAGAGCAACCGCTGAAGAAACGGGTTCATGCGGCCGGTCCCGACCCAGTACACCGGAGCGTCGTTGTCAATATAATGCGCTGTCAGGGTTTTGCGTACCCGTTGCAAGTGGCCCGGCAGGCGTTCCTCGCTGGTCAGAATGTCGACGATGGAATCCTTGGTTTCGGCCAGACCCGGCGCCAGACCGCCCTTGCCGGCGAGGGCCGGCCCCGCGAGTGACAGCATCGCAATCAGCACACTGGCAATCGCCAGCATGCGGCAATGCAGGCTCAAGACGCTCGGAATATTCATATGGCTCCCCGGTTCCACAATCACCCGTGCAATATACCACAACGGCCCGGGTGTTTTGCAAGTGATGCAAACCGACGCCGTTCACGCAGTGTTGAAACAGCATGTTTTGCGGCGTGACTGAATTGCGCTACATACAATTGCATGAGCGAAACATACATGACATTCGATGCCGGAACAGCGATCGCCGCCCTGTCGCGCCAGCGGCTTTCAGAGATGCAGGATGCCGGCACGGCGATCCACGAGAGCTACCGCGTGCTGCAGCGGGCGAGCCACAACCTGGTCGGCCAGTGCCTGGCGCATCAGGGCACGTTCTACGAGCTCGACCACTATCCCAAGGGCGATGTCTACGACAGCATCAGCCATGCGCAGTACTATTATCATGCACACCGGCCCGAGGGCGGCGAGCATGGGCACTTTCACACTTTCCTGCGCGCCAAGGGCATGCCGGGAGGTACCGAGCCTGTGCCCTACTCCGGCAAAGCCAAGCGTCCGGCGGGCAACGATGCGCTGGCCCACTTCGTCGCCATCTCGATGAGCGGACCGGGGTTTCCCATCGGACTGTTCACGACAAACCGCTGGGTGACCGATGAAACCTTCTACAGCGCAGGTGATGCCATTGCGATGCTCGACCGGTTCGAGATCGATCATACCTATCCCTGTCTGGCGACCAATCAGTGGATCACGGCAATGCTGAAATTGTTCCGGCCGCAGATCAAGGTGCTGCTGGAAGAACGCGACAAATCGATCCGCGCCTGGGCGGCAAGCCGGCCCGGGACCGACGTGTATGAGGACCGCGATCTGGAAGTCACCTCTAACCTGAGAGTCGATGTCGACCAGCAACTGGCACTGGTCGCTGCAGCGCTTGGCCAAGACCGCAAGAGTGCGTGATGCGGTTCGGCGCAGCTCTCGCCGTGGTGCTGGTGCTGGTTCTGGTGTCAACAGGTCACGCCGAAACAAGCTTCGCGCCGCCTCAAGTGGTGGCCATCCCGGCCGGTCCGTTCATCGCCGGGTCCGATGCCGCCGAGCGCGAAGCGGCCTATCGCCTTGATGAAGCCGCCTATGGCCATTCGGTAACCCGCAAACAGGGCTGGTACGACCGTGAGGGCGCGCGCCGCGAACAGCACCTGGATGGGTTCGCCATCATGCGCACGCCGGTCACCAATGCCTATTACTCCGCCTTCGTGAGGGCCACGGGGCACCGCCGGCCGCAAGTTACGCCGACAGAATGGAAAAGCTACCGCCTCAACCACCGGTTCATGCGCACGCTGCGGCATGGCTGGCGCAGCCCGGATGGTCCGAAAGGCCGCGAGGCGCATCCGGTTGTGCTGGTCTCAATCGACGATGCGCGGGCGTTTGCAACTTGGCTCAGCGAGGTGACCGGCCAGCACTGGCGTCTGCCGAGCGAAGACGAGTGGGTCAAGGCTGCACGCGGCAGCCAGGGCAACCGGTTTCCGTGGGGCAACACGTACGATCCGGCGCTGCTCAACAGCCATGACCGGGGACCGTTCGATACCGTACCGGTGGGCAAATTTCCTGCCGGTGCAAGCCCGTTCGGCCTGCTCGATGCGGCCGGGCAGGTGTTTGAGTGGACATCAACACCGGCGGGTCAAGGGCGCCACATCGTCAAGGGCGGGTCGTGGGATGACAAGGGTTGCGGCGTTTGCCGCCCGGCGGCGCGACATTCCAGGCCGGATGATATCAAACATATTCTGATCGGATTCCGGCTTGTGCGGGAATAGCTGTTCATATTTGACGGCAACCAGTCCCGGGACTGGCCGGTTGTTCACATCAATGTGACTGCCGGTTGACATTGAATTGACCCCACCTATGACGGCGAGGCCTTAGGGTGGGGTCGAGTTTAGCACCTGCCGCCGAGCGATATTGCGGCACAATTGAGAATAAGCACAACCGGAGGGACTCCATTCATGCATTCCACACGTAAACAGCTGCTTTCGACCGCCGCTGCCGTTCCCATGGCCATCGTCGTCGCAAGTGGCTTTGCCGCCGTGGCGGTCGTCGCCGGCGTCAGCGTGCCCGAAGTCATGGCATCGTGTAGCGCCTGTAAGCCGTGCAATCCGTGTGCGGCCAGCGCCTGCAACCCGTGCAATCCATGCGCCGCCAGTGCCTGCAACCCGTGCAATCCATGCGCCGCTGCCAAGGCCTGCAATCCCTGCAACCCATGTGCAGCGGCAAACCCGTGCAATCCTTGCGCAGCGGCAAACCCGTGCAACCCGTGCGCAGCCACTAACCCATGCAACCCTTGCGGCGCGACAAACAAAGCGCCTTGCGGCACATCCGGCAGTCTGAACCCGGTGGCCAGTTTCAAGGTGGCCTCGTGCAGTCCTTGCAACCCGTGCAATCCTTGTAACCCGTGCAACCCTTGCAATCCCTGCAACCCATGCGGGGCGAGCCAGCTTGTTCCCACAGGGGTTCCCGGTGGTCTTGGTGCGCTAACCGGCGTTGCCCTTGGGTCGTTCAAGGTTGCTGCATCATGTAGCCCGTGCAATCCCTGCAACCCGTGTGCAGCAACCAAGGCGGCCTGCAATCCTTGCAACCCATGTGCAGCGAGTGCCTGCAACCCTTGCAATCCATGCGCAGCAACCAAGGCCGCGTGTAACCCCTGCAACCCATGTGCAGCGGCAAACCCGTGCAATCCTTGCGCAGCGGCAAATCCGTGCAACCCGTGCGCAGCCACCAACCCATGCAACCCTTGCGGCGCGACAAACAAAGCGCCTTGCGGCACATCCGGCAGTCTGAACCCGGTGGCCAG